>JAAEAF010014501.1:0-115816 GCA_011037195.1 Triatoma infestans
TGATTAGATTTTTAGTTATAGAGAGTATCAAAAGCAGTGAAATCGACGAAACAATGTTGTAAAGTGTATGGGAATAATTGTTTGAACCGTTCGAACGTTTACAAATGGGTAGAACAGTTTAAAAGTGGCCGTGTAAGTGTTTGTGACGAGTAACGAAACGGACGACCCGATTGAAGTTGCAACTCCCTCCTTCGAATCTCGCATTCACGCATTAATTCAGGACAACAGACTTATTGCTCACATTCCATATGCTTCCACATCCCCCCTACAGCCCCGAGGCTCGCCCTATCGGACTTCCATTTGTTAGGACCCCTTAATGAGGCTTTATGTGGAAAACATTTTCAATCCAATGAAGAAGTTAAAAATCCGGTGCCAAAGTGGCTTCGAGATCAGAGGCATACACAAATTAGAAGAACGATGGGACAAGTGTGTATTAATGTTGCTGGGGACAAATGTTGAAATGTAGCCAAAGTTTGGTATTGCTTATATTAATCGTTTTTGAGCTACAGCGATTTGTCTTGTTACTTATTGAATCACTTTCGTGAATGAATTCTCCCTCCCTATTTTGTTCTAGGTAGGGAGTAACTAAATTGTTTGGATCCTCACGAATCTTAAAGTTTCTAATGATTTGGATCCCCATTACAGGGACAAGCTCATTTAGCGCGCAGAGCCTAACGACTGACCAGAGCATTTTTACGTTTTACTTATGTTCACACAATATCTCTATTGTAGAAATTTCCTTTGGCTAGCATTACTCAGACAATTGAAACAATATATTTAGAGAATTAAGGAGCTTGATACCAAGCAAAGCCCAGAACGAGCACATAGAAATTACAGTAGAGAAAGTTTGAAGAGAACTAATCTTCTGCAAAGACTTGCCGCCGTGACCTCGGGTGGATGCAGCGCCTTGTTAGCTTTGTTGATCTTTGCTCACAAGGTACGTACATAGAGTACGTTACTGTGCTTAGTTTAGTAATGCAAAACAATGCTGTAAGACTTATTTACTATTTGTTGTGGTGGTTGGTTCCGCAGAGCTGGAAAGCATCAGAGACATTTTCCGTGGTAGCCTGCTTCATTTTGTGGTCATCGACCGGTTTCGGGCGTTCGCCCATCTTCAGGATGCGTTCTTCAGTGTTGGCACACTGTCTGAAGAACACAAAATGAAGCAGGCTACCACGGAAAATGTCTCTGATACTTATTTACTAAGCGGGCCACTTTCTACACCAATCACTGCCATGTAATCTTCAGGCCGTTATCAGGGGTTTCTTGAAATCTATCGGATATGCGTCTAAAGAGAAATCTATCTGCATGCGCGACTAAAGAGAAATAATCTCTCCCATTGTTAAGTACTATAACCCTTCTCATATAACGCTAACAACGCAGTCTATTGCGGTGAAAAGATTTTTTTTTTATACAAATTTAGATTTGTCGAAGCGCCAATCATTCAAAGCTACCATAGCCTTAAAATACTACAGCATTGCCAAAAGTTATTTATCAGTTGATGGGACTCTAAGTAAAACTGAAGTCATTGTTTTCAAAGTTATGAACGCTACCCCTCGAAATTATACATACACTCTTCCCTGAAAACCAAATGGCTACATGTTTATACTGATGGCTTCGACGGTACATAGACTAAAATGGGAATGATACAGAGCAGATTAGAAGGATGACCTTGCCCTTGCGCGAGGATGACAAATATGTGGATCCGAGTAGAATTGGTGTTCCTTATGCTGTACATTCTTGTATATAAAAAAAAGAGTAAAAAATTACAATTATGTTACTATAATATAATGATTAAAGCCTATACTACAAAAAAAAAACTATTGGGGGCCGGTGTTGGTGTAGTGGTTATGAGCATGGACTTATACTGGGAGATTACATGCCAGTGGTGAGAGAAAGGTGCAAACCCTGAATAATCTTGTAGTATAATCTTGTATGAAATCAATTCAATCAATTATTATGAAACATTATGAATCTTATTTCCCATCTCATCACCCGAAATAATAAAAAATTATAATAAAATAGCAAAGCTCAACAAAATAAAGAAGTATTCATAGTAACGATGCAGTATGTTTCGATCTATGCATCGAGGACACATCAAGGACATTCCAAAGTTGGAGAACAGATTGTTATAGTTACTGCAATAAGTTAATATCGAACTATATGGAGTTAATATACAACCGTATCCAGTTAACTTAACTTCCACGGTAAGTATGCACACTAAAAATCCCGAGATTCTTCCGAAAAGCTGTCCGAAGATGTTTCGAAAACTCATTTGATGTAAAACAAATCCAACAAATAGTGTTGTTGTTGGCAGACCAAAACTATTTTATACTTGTCTAAACAAATTTAGTTAATACGCTATAAATTACCCGATGGAAATCACAAAGTTCTATTATAATCGTTTGAGATGTGGTTATAGGATATTAAACAATCCATTATGATTTAAAAAGATCTTTTTTTTTTGTAAGGAACTATATAAAATTTAATTTCTACAAAAATGATGAGTTACTGACAACTCATTGGTAACAGGTCAAGACAAAAGAATAAAAGGAAAGACAAAATATAGCGGATTTCAACAGGTAAGTCCCGCTGGGAAAACACTTTGGAAGTTTTTTTTCATAATACCTAGTCAGCCTTTATTTTTTTATTGGTCTTCCTCCGTCCATCTTCAGACGTTCGCCAATGATCAGAATATTGTGTGGCAAATAGTATTTAGATTGTTGACTGCATCATTTCACAGAATACAGTCACGTGATTAATAAGCAGTAAATATTGACTGACTGTATATATTTATTCTGTATTCTGAAAAAAATCAGATCAAATAGTTAAATATTTAATAAAACTGAAAATTAGTAGTATAATGGAGTTGATGAGGAGAGAAATTAGGTTTGATTAATTAGACGAGATATGAAGACACTGTTTATAATATAGCTATAAGCTTACACAAACTGTACTGGACTTGTAATGATTTTATAGAATAAAAGGTGAGAGTAGAGATATAACACGATGCGAAGTATGGTTGAATCTGATAGATAGATATCTAGATAGATATTCTCACTGGTTTATATACAGGTTCTCCCACTCTAGCCTGCTTAAGTCAGTGAGTACCAGAGAGGGTCTGTCTTCTCTCTCTTAATTCTCTCGTCTGTCCTGCTCTCTCTTGCTGATGTAATTCTCTCTTGCTATTACATCATAATGGAGTTTATGAGGAGAGAAATTAGGTTTGATTAATTAGACGAGATATGAAGACACTGTTATAATATAGCTTATAAGCTTCACAAACTGTACTGGACTTGTAATGATTTTATAGAATAAAAGGTGAGAGTAGAGATATGACACGATGCGATGTATGGTTGAATCTGATAGATAGATATCTAGATAGATATTCTCACTGGCTTATATACAGGTTCTCCCACTCTAGCCTGCTTAAGTCAGAGAGTACCATAGAGGGTCTGTCTTCTCTCTCTTAATTCTCTCGTCTGTCTGCTCTCTCTCATGCTGATGTAATTCTCTCTTGCTATTACAGTAGCAACATGGAAATGTGGACACAACGCATCAAAAAGAAGACCATTGCAAAATGCAAAATTTTATAAGTCCAGAATTTTATAACCTGATTATTTAGTTATAAGTACTTAATTTTCAAGTACACAATATTCTTACTGAACTACACAATTAAGTTAAAACTGTAATGAATCATAGATAGTAGTAATATAATAATAGAACTCGTCGACAATGTAGGCGACAAAATATCAGAATTTATAGATTATTTTTTAACTAGCTAAGCGGCTCCATTTTAGTGATGACGTGTAACCGGATAACTGTTGCGAATAAGATATATAAACAGTAACTGAGAGTCAGGCATTTTCTTCGGCCGTCTATGTTTAAATTTCTTTTGGGGTTGATATGAATATAAATATGTATTTGTATGTGTATGAATAGAATACTTCAAAAATATATGTATCTTCTTGCAAATTTAAGGAAACCGAATAAATTGAAAGTGTTACTTTACAAAATAATTAGTATTTTATACTAAAGTAAATCTTTCTTGTTCTTAGAAATGATTAATTCTGCTATTACTAAATTGAACATTACCATTGGTATAGTTTTAAACATTTTATCTTCTACAGAATATGAAATATGGAGGATTTGAAGGATAAAATTATTCAACAGTTGGCCAATCTGTTTGATCATTAAATGTATACTATACAAAGCGCAGTTAAGTTTCTTAATTTTTTTTTTGCTTGCGTACATGTAAGGTTCATGGAGCCCGAAGACTTCTCACTACAGTGTCTCCGGACAGTGATCTATCGTTTCAGACAACACTGTCCCATCATCGGATTATATAATTCAAATTGAAATAGGATTTACTCATATGTTAATAACTTCTTAAATTAACTATAGGCTGGTTATGTAAAAATTTTAAAAATGGAAGCACATACCTCGTATCTCCTATGACAGATTAATTTCACTAATCTCCAAAGAAGGTAATATTATTAAATACAATTGGGTTTCACAAGTTAAAAATATGTTGTTTTCAGATGTCGAATTTTTATCATCTATGAAGTGTCCTTTTTGCTATTAGATCTGAGATGAAATCTTTGATGACAGTGGTGCAACAGCAAATAATCTTTCAGGATTATCAGACACTGTTCAACACCAAATTTAGTTCCTTCGAAGAAATTCTGCTTAGGATTATCTCCCTTTTAAAGTGCCTTTTAAAAAACAAAAAAACAAAAAAAAAAAAAAACTAAATTAATTGTACAATTAAACACATGTAATCAGTATTATATTAAAGTTTATTCTTTTCGTATTCTGGCCGATCATCAGACATGCATAATAATATGCAATTTAAATATATATATTAAAAAAAAAGCTTATACATATTTTATTATATTATTCTACTTTAAATACTAAAGATAATATTACAGAAAATCTACAAAATAATATCATACATACATACATATATTGCCATCAAATTGGAAAGAACAATTAATCCTTATTTATTGTTCTTTATGTTTTATTAATTATATTAAAAAGATAAGAGGTTTCGCCAGCTTATATTAACGAATAATTCAAAGTATTCAAATAATACTATTATATATATATATATATATATATATTTTTTTTTATGCCCATATTTGGTAATTCTGTCATTAGATGCTTGCTTGGCAGTCCAATTACTTCGAAATCTCAGTGGTTTTCTAAAATCACTTCTGTCCGAAGTTGTTTGGCTGCCTGAAATCTTTGGCAAGACAGATAGTCTCTTGTCATGATGCCCCATTCAAACACAAAGATCACACCGAGCTCTGTAGGTCCTCTTAAAGGTGGTAGTCATGATTTGTGAGCATTCAAAACAACGCCACGTGGTCTCTTCTTCATTGTTTTAATGACTGTCCCATAGGTACAAAAAAAGGCTCCCATTGCTTGTCTACAACTGCTATCTTCTTTTCCCTTTAGTATGTGCTTGACGATTATTTTTGCTTTCTCTAAAGTTAGTGGGAGAACTGAATGACCATTTTCTGTGGCCAATCTATCCTGCCAGGTTGTTTCCGTACACTCCACGGTAAGATAGCATCCTCCACAGTATAATACTTACTTCTTCTTTAATCAACAATACAATTCACTCTTGACATGTCAAAATGTCCTTCTGAGGATTTATTCAAGGTGTAGTCAAAAATTGCTTGTATTGCTGCTAGCGGTGAATCTACCAATATAAACTATACTATTGGTTTGATCCACTGTCAAGCTAATGGCGGCAATTTCTCCATAGAAGTCTTTAGCAAGCCTCCGTCGAGAAGACTCCCATCAACCCTAGATTTGCTGTAGCTGACATGGTCGATTCACTAATATATACTTGCAAATTTACAATATTGTAACGCAGCCAGTGGTGCCATCTAGGAGAGGAAGTAGGAACTTCAAGTTCAGTTCTCTTAGTGGCGGCTAGGAAGCGCTGGCGACGCGCTCTAGTTCTTTCTGGAAGGATTGAGGAGATTCTAGAAGATTCTCCACCGGTATAAATAGTGGGATCGCAGAGAGTTTTCCAGTTATAAACGAAGTGTACGTTTGTGAAAAGTGTATAAAAAGTGAAAAAAGTGAACTTTTGTTGTTTAAACTGTGAAGTAATTATTATTAAGTGTTGTATTTTGTAATTTATTGTGTATAACAATAAATCGGTGTTTTCTTTATTGAAGTTTAGAGTATTTTATCTATACGAACCGACTTAAAACTAGTTGCAGTAGCTAGTTTAGAGGGAAAAACGTTCTAGAATTAATAGAATTTAGTTTTAGAATTAATTAATTTAATTAATAGAATTCACAGAATTTATTATTCGAATACTCTGAATTATTGATTAATAATAACTGTGGACGATAGCGCGCCTTTGGCGGTTAACTTTCTGCAATTAAGAGCTCTATAGTTCTAGAGCTCAGGATTTGATGTTTCTTCATTCTTAATGTCTTTTATGAATGTTAGGTCATAACCTGCCCGTATAAAAGTCGCACTCTATCTATAATATGGGTTCTATTTTGTAACAGAAGATCCCTTTCTGTAGGCTATAGCACTCAAGCTATAGTAAAAGCATTATCTGTTTATTAAATTTAACAAGACTGCTTTGTAGTCCGTCCAAATTCCATTCTTTAGCCGATAGGCTTTTTTAACAAGCTTAGAGCCGCCTTATTAATCTTCTTATTTCTAACTACTTCATTCAACTACTTCTTATTTCCAACTACTTCGTCTGTATTTGTACTGCCATAATGGGGTCTAGATGGCGGTGCTCCTAATAAGTCTCCCGCTTGATTCTGCATTTTTTTTTTTTTTACTTTTTTTGCCACGCTATTACACGCTGTTACTAGAAGTTTCTTGAGCAAATTTGATCTGTGAGCGGTGTAGGACTTACAAACGATATCTAGAAGGCCATATGCCGCTTTCTATTCAGTTGCAGTCAACTTCCTCAGTAAATTGAGCCTATTATTTCCTTTTTCAGTAACATGTATTATATCTTGCCCAAGCCAGTTTCGAATCTTCGATGTTCTCAACGTACTTAGTCGCATTCGTACGGTTTATGTATTCCTGTATTATATTGTAGTTGGATATCATATTTTTTGGTAGATTGCGTATAAAGTATTCAGTTTTTCGGATTTACTATCTTTTTTCCCTTGTCCAACTTGCCAATCTTTCGATTTTACTTCGATTCATTTACTTAAAAGGATTGTGTTTTTTTTTAGTCACGTTTGTTGAACAACTGTTTATTTTATTTACTTACTTATTTATTTATTTATTATTTCTTTAATGTCTTCTTTTTTAAAAACTTCATTATTGTTTTTTTGGAGTCTTTATTTATTCTTATTTTTTCACTCATATCCCAAGAAAGTTAATTTTACTATCACATTCAGAAAGAATAGTTTGGTTCACACCAGGTAAATTATTGTTGATAATATTGGAAGAAATAAGATGAAGCCCATATAGTTTACATTTTGATAAGATTTACATTTTTTTATTATTAATATAACGAAGAGAATTTCATTTGGATGAATGGCTTTCTCATTGGAATACGTTATAAAATATAAAGAGACGTTTTTCAAAACTAAAATAATTGAAATAAAAATTTGCTAGACTTAAAAGAAAAAAAAAATTTTTTTTATTGTAAATTGTAAAGATAAAAGAAGTTGAAAGTGGGGAATGAGCAGGCAGACAGCTAGATAACAGAATGGAGTCATCCCATTTAGATTTTATCTCAAATTAGCAGTGTTATCACAGATACAACTGTTCTCTGTTTGTTCTCTGGCCATTTTTATCTCTCTGTAACATGTCATTTAATTAACCAACATTATCAACAAAATAAATAAATAAATAAATAAATATACAAATTTAAAAAAATAAATAAATAAATAATAAAAACAACAATTGTACAACTTTATTTTTATAATTTTATTTATTTTTATGATATAATTATTTTACATTTATTGTCGTTAAAAAAATCTAGCGTAAAACACTCACACGACTTTCTCTAAGAAATGGCACATTTTTTTCAAAATTCAGTAAAGACGCACTTCCGATCATCCGATTTTCCCTCAAACTCATGATTTTGACAAAATATTTAATTCTAATTAAATATTATTTAGTTAATAGAATTGCGTAATAAACTATAATAGTACTTTAGAGGACAACCTTAATACCACCCCTCACTCAAAATTGGTCTTCAATGAATTTTTCCCAGAGAAATGTTACAAATAAAAGTTGTAACTCTTTGTATGTGTAGTTGATATATTAAAATTCAAAGAAAAAAGGTTTAGAGCGGTTTTTCAGAAAATCGCAAAAAAAAAAACGAAAAATACGTTCAGTAAAGTGGCACTTCCGGTTGGTTGGATTTTGTCCAAAATCTTCGTGTCTAATGCGAGTTGTTTATATCTAATCGGAATACCAAGTTTTGAATTTCCTACAACTTTCAATTTTTAAAATATTCTTTTTACACATATCCACACACATACACGCACACGTACAGACCATTTTCTGAAAACCACTTTTTTTAACTCAGTGAATCTCAAAAAAAAACGTATATTTTCGGTGATAATTCAATTTCGAAAATCTGGCACGATCGTAATACTTCCTGTAACAGTGTAGAGTTAGAGGAAGTAAAAAAGAAGAGATTAGCATGGATGTTGTTTGCAGCTCTCAAAAATTTTTAACATTCCGAATCGTTTCCCAGCAGCGCTTGTACAGCATTGTCGCAGACCCTTAATGAATAAAGTTATTTGGAAATGTATGTAAACAAAGACACAGAATACTCCTACTCGCAGTATTGTTAACAATTGCATCTTTATAAATTATTCCCGGTTTATTTTCTCTTGCTGCGATTGTTAAACGACCCTGTTGCTTGCAACGGGGGGACTGGTAAACCACAAGAGGGTAGGTACGGTCCTTAAACTACCCCCGAGTATCAAAGGGAAATGGGTATACACGGGAAGAATGTTGAAGTTGAAGCTCCTTTGCTAAAGTATTGTAGTAGAGTTATCACTGACAGAGAAGGTAATGCGTGCGCTGGAGGCTCAGTGGTGGCGCTTCGATGCGGCTGCTTATGTAACTAACTATTGAATCCAAGTTTTGTTTGGCCAAAATTGAATGGTGATTCCCAGCTTCCATATCTGTCAAAGAGGGAAGTGTTAATTGTTGAATATGTATGTGGATGAGTCCGCAATGCTGGATAACATCTGGTATTTTATCCGTCGTAGCATGCATATTTATAGTGTTCCTGACCGGTTTCGTATTTTCATCCGCAGGGCAAATTCACCAAGTTCATGTAGAGAGTTCACTCAACTTAATGTTTCTGTTACACTCGCACTTGTTGGTTTTACATATGTATATTGGTTGTATATATATTGTACATATATACAACTAACAGGTATGAGTGTAACAGAAACATTAAGTTGATGTGAACTCTGTACACGAACTTGGTGAATTTGCTCTGACGATGGATGAAAATCCGAAACCGGTCAGGAACACTATAAATATGCATGCTAAGACGTCTCACTCACTTTACGAACGTCTCACTCATTTTATCCAGTGTTATACAAAACTTTAGATTTATAAGTTAACTATATTGGTGATACTTGCCTAAGTTTGGGTACTGTGAAATTGATGTACTATTCAAGTTCGAGACTTGTTAACTCGTCAAAATTGATTTGGCGATTGCATGTTAAGTCTTCAAATGGCCGCTTTTATTTATTTATTTTTCATTCAATGTTATCTCTGGATCTTCTAGGTGGAAAATTTGCTGTTGAACTTGAAGCGGGGCGTGGGTATGTGGCGTCACCATCGCCCACCCTTCGGGGTGCACTAAGCCTCTGGCTCTCCAGGAAGGGGAATCCCTCACCCCACCTAATTCAATCCTGTTCCTTTCCTCTTGCAGGGTTGCCTGTAAGTATCCTGGGTTACTGAACCCTGTACTTGAGGCAATGGACAGGAATCAGTAGATGGAATCTGTAGATCCATCGGGCATGCGATTAGTCACGCTAGCTCGTTAGAGTTGAACAACTGAACTACGGCCGCAAGCTAGTTTTCGAGCCAATTGCTTGCAATTGAGGTAGGATTCGTAGTGGTCGTGGTTTAGCCAATATCTCCAAAGACCGAGGTCATGAGTTGAGCGGGAGGAGACTCGCAATATAAAATAAACCCCGGAGCCAGCCTGTACCTGGAAGCGCATTTGCTGGGTGTGCGCGGTTTACCGGAGCATGCTAGGGAGGGCCTTCTCTAGCTTCTGGGAGTGGAGTGTGACCACTATGTGGGATCACTTTGCGGGCTGGTTGAGCGTATCTCAACCTGCCCTTAAATGGGTCAAGCGGAGGGGGTGCCTGGGTTCGGCACTTCTGCCATGGCAAGGTATTGCACTTAAACCCCAAGAGGGTAGGTACGGTCCTTAAACTTCCCCCGAGTACCAAAGAGAAACGGGTATACACGGGAAGAATGTTGAAGTTGAAGCTCATTTGCCAAAGTATTGTAGTAGGGATATCAATGACACAGAAGGTAATGTGTGCGCTGCAGGCTCAGTGGTGGCGCTTCGATGCGGCTGCTTATGTAACTAACTATTATATCCAGGTTTTCTGTGGCAAAAATTGAATGGTGATTGGTTTCCCCCAGCTTCCAATTGGCGAACATGTTTAAATTTAATTAGGCGTTTGATCGTTAAGACCTAGATGATAGATAGGCTTTTTATTCAGTTTCTCCTACTACTAGGACTGCTTCTATGTAGGAGACTGTCTCTCCTTATTGAAAAATTATTCATCAATATATTGCGTGATATAGAAGGCGTAATACGTTGTTAATGTGCGCATGAAGGGTTAATATTGCGCCTCGATACGGCTACTAATAGAACTATTGAGTCCAGCTTTTGTATGATGAATTTGCTAACTTGATTTCATTAAACATTACTCTAAAAGACCATTTTCTTATAATGTATCCATTCTTCCAATCCTCAGTTCCATTGCCCCTCCCCCCTAAAAAATGCATTGTGAATTTAAATGGCACTTTTTGTTAGACAACAAATTCATTAGTTATAAAAAAATAAAAAAACTTTCTTTCTGATTTAGCAAAAAAAAATTTAAAATTTTCTCTTATATATTTTTTAGGCTTAACTGATTTCCAACTTGAATTTATTATAGTCAATTAGAATTTTAAACTGTATGGTAAATTTACAATTTTATTAATAAGATTTTTTTTAAAAATTCTTTATTATTAAATAAGGGTGAATTCTGGTAAAAAAAAAGAAGTTTATTTTGGTAACTTCTGGATAATATGAGGATATAATGAGCATATAAAGGGGTGTGGCCTAAAAAAGTAGGTCATCCCCATTTGGACCTCATGACCTATATTCCGTATTTTATTCCCTTCTAGGCTGTAATCGTACTCACAAAGATTTAAGTAAAACAGCTGACCTACTTTACAAAACAAGGCCATTTCTCTTTTATTAATCCAACTAGGAAACCCAATTCCATTGTTATTTTTATTTTTCTATTCACTTCAAATCGTATGTTTTATAATTTTTTTTAAAAAAAAAACATATCGTATCCATTAGTAATTAAAAAAAAAAAAAAAAAAAATCTGGTGTAAAACACTCACACAACTTTCTCTTACTCCAGTTTCAAAATTATAATTGACAAATTTTATAGTTTGTGTAACAAATTTAATGAAATTCGTCCAAAAACTGAAAAAAAAAAAAACTGTACAGTAACAGGGAACTTCCGGTTTGCTAATTTCCTTGAAACTCGGAATATTGGCCATCTATTTATTTCTAATTAATTTTGTTTGGATGATAGAATTGTATAATCAACTATGATAGCGCTTTAGAGAAAAACATATTCCCCACCCCTCCTAAAAGTACCCTTAAATGAAATTTTCCCAGAGAAATGTTTTAAATAAAAGTTGTAGATTATTATATGTATAGTTTATATACGAAGTTTCAAGAAAATTGTCAGAGCGAGTTTTGAGAAAATTGCGAAAAAGTGAGAAAAAAAAATCATGTAGTAAAGTGGTAAAGTAAACGCACTTTCGGTTATCCGATTTTTTTTCTCCAGACTCGGAATTTCAACAACATATTCAATTCTAATTAACATTATTTAGATGATAGAATTGTCTAATAAACTGAAATAGCACTTTAGATTAAAAAAACCTAACCCCAACTCCTCCCCCAAAAGTGCGCTTAAATAGAGAAATGTTTCAAATAAATGTTGTAGCTCATTGTATGTGTAGTTGATATAATAAATTTGAAGAAAATCGTCGGAGCCATTTTTGAGAAAAACGCAAAAAAGTAATAAAAAAAACCAACTGGTAAAGTGGTACTTCCGGTTGAGGAATTTTGACAGATAACGTACAGTCAGAACTGTATTGGAATCGGTTATCGGATCCCAGAGGTATTGGAATCAGATGTCTTGAAGAGGGATTTGCTGTGGCGGAAGTTAGTTTAGAGATTTTAGAGAGTTATTACTCGAAATACGAACCACTGAATTTACAAAAATAGACTATATTTTAACAATAATTTACATGTTTGAAATAGGTAACTACAATTAATATAAAATGATTGAAATAGATAAATAATTTAAAGTGATTTAAAGAGATAAAACTAAGATGCACAACTATAAATGATTGATTAAATGATAATAATTATATGTTTAAATAGGGGCGCGCTCGCGAAACTGATGTATAACTGCTCCTGCTATAATACTGAAGTTGTACTGATTGTAACTGATATAACACTAGTGTAGAACTGATCCCCTCCACCAGTGGGGCGAAGTTTATATTGGTATCACTCACACATTGACAGGTGTGTAAGTGATAGTCACATTAAGACATCTCTCGCAGTGTGTTGACCTTGGTCAGGTCGGTGACCAGTGTGATTTAGGTCAGTGGCCAGATTGGCGACAGATGGTCGCCCGTCGGTGATTATCAAAGACTCTTAATAGATGGTACTTAATAGATGGTAGCCAGGTGGCCTCGAGTGTTTGTTGGCCCTTGTATGAAAGGAATATCGGCCAGGTGGCTTCTGTACACTGGCCGCTGAAAACGGATATTTCCGGTGAAAACTCGATATCGAAAATTTGACACGATTACAATACTTTCTCTTAGTAGGAGTAAGAGTAAGTAATAATACAAAATAACTGTTAAATAACATCTGGTGTGAAGCACTCACATGACTTACTCTTACTCCTGATAAAACATTACATATAAAATGCTAAATATAGTTTTAAACTTCAAATTTTACTCATTTGTCGGGTGGGAGTGGGGTCAAGTAAGAACCTACCAAGCCAGGTAGAGAAGTTATGACATTGTTGCTTAGAAAATCGCATTAATCAACACCATATAACATTTAAAATTCAACGTCACAAATTTCATACCTACAATCTTTTTGGGGAGAGAATATATCAAATAAAAATGATTTGGTTTATATCTGGTCAGTTAGCATTCCTAGTTTAAAGCCGCTGTATTTGTTTTCGAGATAATTCAAAAAAAAAAACTATTTTATCACGTCGCATTTCCGGTTAATTTAATGTATGTTTTTCCGGCCTTTTTAATGTATTAATATATGTGTTGTTTTATTGCAGTGTGTTTAGTAATGTAGCACGAACAATATTGAAAGGGCTCATAAGCCAGCCCTTTCGCATATATGTGTGCGAAAGAGAGATATGTTTCTTGAAATAGTGAATAAGAACCACTGTATTAAATAAATAATTTAACTATATATTAATTTAATAACTTTACAAATAGTAATTATTATTTGTTAATTGTGAATAATGAATTAAGCTTATAAAATTATACCAAAAACTCTTGCACTTAATATTCCTCAACTAGATAAGAGTTCAAACTCAAATGTTCACGTAACACTAATTGGCCTTGAAATTAAAAGAGTTACCATTGTAAGAACGAAAATAATGCTTGTTGAGTGCTTTGGATTGGCTGATTAAATAATGCTCGTCTTATACTTGCCCTACATATATGATTACTAGAAATGGTTAAAAAGACAAAGAGTGGCCGAGTTCTCCGACCTCTCTTGTAACGGTGCCTTGTACCTGGGTTTTTACTCTTTGCCAGCCAACTAAAAATTTCCTTTAAAAGTTATATTATTTAAAATAAAGAATAAATTGCCCATTATTTCTATTTTTCCATATACTTCTTCCACTACAAATTCTAGTAATGCATAATGTAAGCATAACGCTACTGTACCCCCAAGAACCTTTCCAAAAATCAACTTACCCTTACGAATAAAAGTCTAAGTATTTATATATATGTAGATAAAGTAAAAAAATTTAAGGAAAATCTTTGGAGTCATTTTAGGAATATAACGAAAAAGTGAAGAAAAACAAAACACGTTCAGTAAAAATGCACTTCCGGTTAATGATTTTTTTTCCCGAAACGTTTTTTGTCAGATGCGGTGATAATATATAAACGGAAAAATCAAATTTAAGTTCCCTGCGATTTTTTGTTTTTGAGATATTTGATTCATACACACATACATACGGAACATAGGGAAGGGGATAGCTAAGTGGTTAGCGTACTGGACTCCCACGCGAAGGACCCGGGATCGAGTCTAGCTGTGGCTACCATTAGATTTTTTTTTTTCTTCCCAGAAACCTCTACAGCTCAACCACTCCTGTAACTCCCCCTGTTCGGTAACTCGATCTGGTATACAGACGGATCCAAAACTCCGACTGGGATCGGAGCCGGGGTATATGGGGGCAGGCCTAAAGATAAGATTAAGGCCAGCCAAGGGAAGTATGCCACGGTCTTTCAGGCTGAAGTCGTGGCGTTACAAACCTGCGCTAGCTAGATTATAGGGGAAGGCAAAGTGGGTGGAAGAGTGGCCCTGAAGGCACTTTCTTCACACCAAATAGACTCAACACTGGTGTGGGATAGCCTACTTGCCCTAACCGAGGTGGGTACGCGGAACAAACTGACACTCGCCTGGGTGCCGGGACAAGCGGGGTTTCTTGGCAATGAATGGGCGGATGCCCTAGCGAGGGAGGGTTTTGCAGGAGCCTTATTCAAACTTCTATCAAAGGTTGGATAGAAAAACAGCGTCTGCTTTAGTGGGAGAGTACACCAGGACAGAGGCATCTTTATCAAGAGACATTTGCCTAAATTTACCAGAGATCTACTGAGCCATACCCGAAAGGATATAATGCTAATTGTGGGTCTACTAACAGGGCATTGTAGGGTGAACAGACACATACACCATCTACAACTTGCAGATAGTGCGGTATGCCGATCATGCAAAGCAGAGTAAGAAACCCCGGCGCACATCCTCTGTGAGTGCGCTGACCTGGCGAGGATAAGGTTTCTTCAATTGGGGGTACAGGCAATACCGAAGCTATGAACTTCATGACGGAGCCGCTCTCAGCTTTGCTATAGGACTGATTAGGAGGGCAAAGCTGGGGGTTGTGCTATATTTTAAGGGGATCCACAATAGACCTCATCTTGCAGGTCGCAGTGGAATGAGGCTCGCACCTCCGTTTCTAATCTAATCTAATCTCTACAGCTCACTGTCCGGTGATGGACGGGGCTGTCTGTAAGAGAGAACACTGTCCGGGGCCGGCACTGCACTGAAAAGGCTCCGGGCGACAATGACCATAGATGTTGACGCGCCTTAAGTTAAAAAATAAAAAAATAAAAATACAGAACATACGTTAAAAAAAATTTTTTTTTGTTCTCAGGAGATCTCAAAATATGTATTTCAAAAAATATTCTCATTCTTTAATTTTACTTTTTCTTACGCTGTTTGCAATTCTGTCAAATTTTTCGAAGTTGAGTATCGAAAATGTTTTTACTGCATACTAATTTGCGCATATAGGCCTGTCACTTTTATTTTAATTATTTTTAGAAGATTCTGGGGGAATTAGGAATTATGTTTTGCTCAAAGACATAGTACAGAATAAGGTTTAATCGATTTTCTTTATACTTGTTATTGTAACTGCTGAGAATATTTGTTTATATATTGGTTTATATATTTGTTTGTATATTGGTTTAAATGCTGCTTCGTCTTTGGTGGGTGGAAGGAGATGGGACCTTGAAGATGTATCCACCTTAGATGAGGTAGTCACACATGATAGAATCAGTTGGGCAGTACAAAGTTTCTCACCTTTCAAGTCACCTGGACCGGACGGGATTTATCCTTGTCTGTTGCAAAAGGGTGGGGACGTGCTGACGAAGGTATTGTTAAGATTGTTTAAAGGATGTTTGATGTTTGGTTATGTACCAACATTATGGAGAGAAGTAAGGGTAGTCTTTATTCCCAAGCCGGGAAGAAACGACTACTCTGACCCCAAGGCATTTAGACCCATTAGTCTTATGTCTTTCCTCTTGAAAACTCTGGAAAGGTTGGTGGATAGGTATATTACTGATGGCCCATTAAGGGATCATCCACTCCATCCTAACCAACATGCTTATATTGTGGGTAAGTCGACAGAGACTGCATTACATTGTCTTGTCGGAAGGATAGAATCTGCTTTGGAAATAAAAGAATATGCCCTAGGGTGTTTCTTTGATGTTGAGGGGGCATTTGACAGAGTATCGTTTGATGCTCTCGAAGATGCCTTGGTACGAAAAGGTATACATCCCGTCTTAATCAATTGGATAGGTGTCTATCTTAGGAGTAGGTTATACAGGCTTCCCTTGGCGGGCGCACCATGATAGTACAAGCGGGGAGAGGGTGCCCTCAAGGGGGTTGTCTCTCACCAAAGTTGTGGTGCGTCGTCATGGATGACCTTTTGGTTAGGATGAATTCATCGGGATTTTTTGTGCAAGCATATGCCGATGATGGTGTTATTTTATTGTTAGGACGCTGTTTGTCCACTATTTCGGACCTAATGCAAAGCGCCCTTAACATGGTATATTGTTGGTCACAGGATAGGGGTCTTTCTATTAATCCTACTAAGACCCAGGCAATTCTATTTACTCATAGAAGGAAGATAGTAGGTTTTACACCTCCTAGGCTGTTAGGTACTTCCATACAGGTTAGCAAATCAGTGAAGTTCCTTGGAGTAGTTCTCGATAGTAAATTGAACTGGTCGGAACATGTTAAGACACAACACCAAAAGGCGATAATCTCCTTTTGGCAATGTCGAAGAGTTGTAAGTAAGAATTGGGGGATCACTCCCAAGATGATGTTCTGGATTTATTGCATGGTCATTAAACCTAGATTGGTATATGGGGCTTTGGTGTGGTAGCGTCGCATTGAAACACGATCCGCTAGGCAGCTGTTGGAAGAAATCCAACGTTTGGCTTGTCTGGCGGTGACTGGTGCGTTTCGGACCACACCGACCGCATCTATGGAGACTTTGTTAGGGATTCCACCTCTCTTTGTGGAGGTGAAAAACCAGGCAATGAAAGCCTGTTATAGAATTAAACAGGCAGGTTTTTGGCAGGGTAAGCGATATGGTCATTCTACCATTTATCGTGAGATTTATGGTGTGTCTTCTGGCACATGTTTGTCGGGCTTTCAGACGTCGATGACCTCACAGCACTCATCCTTATGGATGAGTGCAGTGGGTTGCCGGCAGTCTAAAATGCTCATTGGAGGCCCAGACGGAGCCTTGAGTAGCGGGGTCCGATGTCTTTCACGGACCTCCCTCAGACATCTGGTTGGATTCCTCACTGGGCATTGTGGTTTAAGGAGACATCTCTATATAATGGGACTCGTGCCTGACCCCTTTTGTAGAGTTTGTGAGACTGAGGAGGAAACACCCATGCATCTGATGACGAATTGTTTGGGTTGTGAGGAGATTAGGTTTAGGACCTTCGGCCGGAAAGGATATCGGTAGAGGATCTTAAGCTGTGTCCTTTTAAGGTTTAGGTCCGATTTGTTAGGTCTGTGGTGAAACTTAGATGTTAAAACCTGGGCCTGGATTTTCATTCTAGTCCCAGTGGTTGTTATTCTTTAGGGGTAGCTATATGGGCCCTGGGAGGCTTTGGATAGCGTAGGGTTTGCCCTCCCCTTCTGCGAATAATAATAATAATAATAACTGCTGAGAACTATTGTAGCTCTCAGAGGGGGTAATCTAAAGAACTTAACTAAAGAGTAGTTAAAGAGATTAGGAGCTAGTCCATTCGTACGGCTTAAAAGAAGTGTGTTTGAACGCATTCAAATGCTATTCGAACAACCATCAACACTCGACGTATTTCATTCTCACAGTCACTCTGCTAGTGAGTTTGTCATTCTCTTCTTACGCTATCATATTTTCACTCTAAATTATACAACTTGCGATGAAATATGTAACAGTCCTTGCACTGCTTACTGTACTCGTACAATAAGCATAAAAAGGGTTCATTAAATCAAAAATTCTCTCAACCTATGTTTTTTTTTTCCGTCCCAACCCACAAAAAACATACACTAAATATTATATATAAGCCTATCACTTTTATTTGAAACAGTTTTTCGGGGAAAAAAATTGATTTCAATGGATTCTGTGGAATTTATGTCGTTTAGATTAACTTCAAACTGCCTACCACAAGTTACTTTTTTGGCAGCACAATTAGTTTTCTAATTTAAAAATTTTAATAACCTACAATAATTAAGCAATGAAAGTTAAAATTATGAGACGGAAGTTAATGTGTATTGTTTCGTGAAATCGCAAGTAAAACAATATATAAATCAGATATTAGGACATTATACCAAGTATTATATCACATAGTGATGAAAGTAAATGATTGTAACAAATTACAATATGTGTTTAGTCTTAATTAAATAATTTATATTATTATTAAAACAATGATAATAATTAACTAATTATATATATATATATATTTAATGACTAATTATTATTATTATTAAAGTTATCATATTGATATGATTAATCGAAGCTATTTTTGTTCTATATAAAAAAAACTCTCTCTTTTTTGTTTATTTCGTAATATTTGTCCACTTGTTTATGTATCATAATTTGTTGAATAAGTTATGACGTTTTGTAAGCAGTAAGTCTTGATGAAAACCAGTTGCGAATCATTTGACTGATGATGCTAATATAAGAGAATTAAAGTGGACACTTTTACACAACCAAAGTTTGTAAAAACAGTTTAAACTTGCGATGAAATATTGTTTCTGTAAGAGCTAAAAATTATTTAAACAGTAGATAATAAAATAAGTTAACTCGAAGAATATTTTGAAGAAGGTTACTCTACAATAATATTTTAAAACTTTAGATTATTAATGAATTAATGTGTTTGATATTGTTAAAGTTTCATAAAAATTTAATATAAAATGCTACATTTTAATGATTTCATTAAAAAACTAACTTTTGTTTTTCAAAAATAGTTGAATAGTGTGGCACCTCCTCGGGGTCCGAGCTAAGGAATTATTAGAAGCGGAGGGAATAGAATTTGGCCGGGTGGAGAGTTGGGGCCTTGCAACTTCTCCTTGGTAACTACCCTCCATAAGCGTTCGCATGGACGTGGCAGTATACAAAAAAGAAGAAGCACCACCCGTCGTCTATAGACAAAAATTATTAGAACTTTTAAATTTCTATTGCGATTTCCGGCCTGTCTTCACAGACGGGTCGAAGATAGACGACGGCGTAGGCAGTGCTGTGTACACGGAGGGAGTTACCCTTACTTGGACACTCCCTCGATATGCATCTGTGTACACAGCAGAGATATATGCGATTTTCCAGGCCCTCAAGTTAATTCTAGATAGAAACTATCAAAAGGCATTAGTATTTACGGACTCCTTAAGTGCAGTAACGGTTCTTCGGGATAAATTATCGATAGACCCAATGGTCATTAAGATTCATTGCTTCAGCTAAGCGCACATGGTCAAATGGTGACGTTCGCCTGGGTCACATTGGTGTGTCCGGTAGCTGCCTCTACATGTACTGATGTGTCACACCTGTGCGTCCCACTGATTTACAAATTTTGTATGAAAAATCTCATAAATAAAAAATGGCAAATTCAGTGGGACCGAAGAAACGAAAAATTAAAAGAAATTAAGCCATTTGTGCGAAACGCTGTAGTCGAGAATTACACGCGGCATGAATCAGTGATCTTGACGAGGTTAAGGATTGGTCATTCACGTGTGACACGCGGCCACCTCCTTGCTGGTGAAAGAAGTTTGAGATGCTCTCGTTGCCGAGAAAGGTTAACGCATGTGGCGCACATATTGGAAGAGTGTTAGGCTCAGCGTACTCAGAGAGAAAGAGCAGGCCTGCCACATGACAAACGCGCTATTCTTCAAGTGGTTTCTCCTTATATAAGGAGGCTATTTTTCTATTTGAAAGAAATTAATCTATATAGCAAAATTTAGGATAGTAGTTAGGTTAAATAAACTGGGTGAAGGAATATCAAGTACTTCACTCAATTAGGTTAGTTTATTATTTTAAAGGGGAAAGGAATATTGAGTACTTCCCTCTTTATGAGAATGTTCAGTCTGAATGTATTTATCAGCATGAATGTATTTATTGGCGTGAATGTATTTATTAGTTTGAATGTATCTATTAGCTTGAATGTATTTATTAGCTTAAATGTATTTACTATCATGAATGCATTCATAGAATGTATGTATTTATTGGCGAGAATGTTAGTATGAATGTTTAGATTGGGCTTTTATCTAGGGTTGAAAGAAATTTTGTAAAAGTATTTCAACCCCATTAGGTTTAGTTCATTTTAGGATTAGTCTATTAGAGGGGTGTAGGAAAATTTTGTTAAAAGTACTGCACCACTCAATTAGTTTGTGTTAAAAATAACCTCCTTAGGATCGGTTACATAATAAATTTATTATTAATGTTATAATATGTGTATAATGCAATTCATAGTTAAAAACTGCTTTAGTTTTTGCCCAAATCTACAAATCTAATTTTAGTAGTCTAAGGGATGGCACAAACAATATTCCACACTCCCCCTCGTCGACTAGCTTGATGATATAAGAGGGGATGTATGGAAAAGCATTCGACAATCTAGAGCTCCACCCTACCTTGCTAGGCAAGGTGTTGTGTGTGGAAGCCACATAGATTAGCATATTCCATCCCGGCTCGAGTGGCCACAGATCGTGAAGGAATAGAATTAGGTTGGCGCTAATGACCACGGCAGTCGATGTGCCAGAAAAAAAAAAGAAAAAATAGTGTGGCAATTAATCCATCAAAAATCAATGGCTTAAGTTTTACTTTTAATCACAAACACACACACACACACACACACACAAACGAGACCATTTTTTTCATATGATGGTCTATGAATGACATAGTTCTTCCGTTTACAGTAATAAAGCCCAAAATATATTTCCGGTGAAAACTCAATTTTGAAAAATCTGGCACGATCGAAATAGTTCCTCTTATCAGCAATGTAAAACAAAAAAAAAAAAATCTGGTGTGAAACACTCACACAACTTTCTCTTACTCCAGTACTCAAAATTATAATTGACAAATTTTATAGTTAGTGTACCAAATTTAATGAAATTCGTCGAAAAGTGAAAACACTGTCCAGTAAAACTGTCCGGTTTACTAATTTCCTTGAAACTCGGAATTTGGGTCATATATTAATTTCTAGTTATTTCAATTTGGATGACAGAATTGTATAATCAACTGTGATAGCATTTTAAAGAAAAACATAACCCCCCTCCCCCAAAAGTCCCCTTAAATGAATTTATCAGGGGAAAAGTTTCAAATAAAAGTTGTAGCTCTTTATATGTATAGTTAACAACGTGGTTTAAAGAAAATCGTTGGAGCCATTTTCGAGAAAATACCAGAAAACTAAAAATTATATTTCAGTAAAAACGCACTTCCGGTTATCTATTTTTTTTCAAACTCGGAATTTCAACAACATATTTAATTCTAATTAACATTATTTAGATGACAGAATTGTCTAATATACTGAAACAGCAGTTAAGATGAAAACCTAACCCCACCCCTCCCCCAGAAGTGCCCTTAAATGAATTTTCCTGGAGAAATGTTTCAAATAAAAGTTGTAGCTCTTTGTATGTGTAGTTGATATACAAGTTTAAAGAAAATCTTCGGAGCCATTTTTGAGAAAATTGCAAAAACGTAAAAAAAACCAACTAGTAAAGTGGTACTTCCGGTTGAGGAATATTGACACATAACGCACCGTCAGATCCCATGGTGATACCTAAACGTAATATCAAGTTTGAACTTTCTACGATTTTTCGGTTTTAAGCTATGCTGTTCACATACATACACACACAGACACACACACACACAGACCATTCGCTAAAAACCATATTTTTGGACTCAGGGGACCTCAAAACTGATATTTCCGGTGAAAACTCGATATCGAAAATTTGACACGATTACAATACTTCCTCTTACTAGGAGTAAGAGAAAGTAAAAAATCAAGTTAATACAAAATCGGCAAAAATATGCATTGTAGTCGATATTTTTCTTTTTGTTCAATAAATATTAAATTTAATTTTACAAAAAAAAAAAAAGAAGTGTAATACAATAACTAATAATCAAGTAAGTATCTATATAAATAATAAAAAAGTAAATAAATAAAGTAAATTAAGTAACCATTATTAAATTAGTAAAATATAGTTTGTAATATATTAATTACAATGAATTTAATTAATATAGAAAAGGGCTGAAGTATTTATATTTATTTAATTGGAAGTAATTAAATATTTGCTACCCGCAATTATTTTTTATTTTCTAAATTACATCATGTTTATTAAATAAACACTCGAGAGTTTTTTTTTTTTTTTTTTTTTTTTTTTGAATCGCATCAAGTATAGTTACATTCATTAGTTGATCTTTTCAGACATGATATTTTAATTATTTTTCATACATTTATCTAACTGAAGAATACATTATGTTTTTCTCTTTTACATATTCAATTAGTCGGAGAATACATTTTTTTTGTCATTTTACATTTTGAAAATCTACAACTAAAAGAATTCATTTTGTGTAAAGTCTTGTATAAGTTCTACCGATCTACATGCATAGACACTCAATTCTAGACATTTTTATGCTGGGATTTTCCCTTTACAGGGAAGATGTAATAATCCTCTTTTTAGGAAAGGAAAAAGCCTGGATAGTTGAATTTCCTAACAACCGGCTAAGCATTTCTTATCTCACACTCAATTTCCATTTTCTGCTGCACTTCAGATCAAGCTCGTCAATGATAGTTTTTGAATAAGCAATTTTAAACGTAAGCATAATCGATTTATCATAGTAAACTTGGCCAACGCTTTTAAAAGTATTTTTTAACCCTACATTTTGGCAATCTTAGATTGGGAATGTTGACATTATTTGTTTGCAGTTCTTGTTCATCATTTATATGTCTATTAAATAAGAAACATAATGTATATGGATTATGTATTTGGATTATGTTTCAATTGTAGATATATTCTTGTTGCGCTATATTATTATTATTATCGGAAACGGGTGCCCAAAGGCGCGGGACCTAAGCCTATATGGCTCTTATCCCCCCGGTACCCCCCGTAACCCCTTAATTAGTCTCCCCCGGTAACTTGCCGGTTAATCTACAATATCTCAAGATATCACTATACTCCAACTCGCCCAGACAATCCTGCGAGAGTGGTGTCCTCCCAAATATACGAAACCTAGTTCCAGCGAAACGGGGACATTGACATAAGTAGTGATACACCGTTTTCCTAACTCCGTCATCACAGTTCTGACAAATGGGACTCCGAGTCCTCCCTATGTTAAACAAGTGACTGGACACCCAAGTGTGTCCAGTCACTATTCCTACCAAGGTCCTCAAACCCGTCCTACTAAGAGACAGGAGATACTCCGAAATTCTCTGCTTACCTGCCTTTATAAATCTTTTAGCTTGGAGGCACCCCTGCGTGTCCCCCCAGCATTTCTCCAAAGCTCTCGTCTCCCAAAGTCTAATCTGTTTGTCGCGAAACGTCTTTGTAACGGCCAGGGCTGGTTCAGGACCACAAAATGGTAATGATGATCCCTCCCTGGCCAGCCGATCCGCCCTCTCATTGCCCTCTATTCCCGTTGCGCTATATAATTACTCAAATATTCTGATCGCTTAGAGAGGGGCTAACAACCGTAACGTGCATCACCATCACACGTCCCCATTGCATTCTTTTCGCGCTCATTACAATGTATTGGCAAAGAATCCTGCAACTTGATCAGCCAGGCTTTCCCTAGAAGCTGTCTCTGGCTCCCACTAAGATGTAGGAGTAACAATGATTGAAAGCCGCAAAACTAAGAACTTTACACAAGTTAGCCAGCCATGCATTCAAGAGTTTTATTGTGAGTCGACAACACAACTTTAAAGAATTATTCAAGAACCTGCTTTTAACAAGCAATCATCTGTCTCAACTTATTGTCTGTCAAGAGCAGTTTTATGGATCAGAGTGTCGTCACCAAGCCAGCCACACTACTTTTACAAGTATTAAGAGCAAGCAAGAGTTCTAACTTTGCCAATCTCTCTTCAAACAACAAACATCATCACTCTTCGCTCGGCCAGTCTATCCTCAATATCTCCATTCTCCTTTCTCAGTATACTGTCAAAATAAGCCTTTGTAAAACTTAAGTTTGTGGGCGTATCATTTCACCAATTACCGTATCTTACCTTTCAAAGATATCATGAATTTACAAAAGGGCCGCCATATTTCTTTATTTTTTGCTGTTAAAAGTAGTTTTTCTTTTATCGATAGCTCTCAAGAAGTTCTTCCTTTTGCGTGATTTCCAATCATGTTAGCTCCATCCAAACTTTATCAAGGGTTTTGCTTTTCAGATGGGTTCAGATTCGTGGTGTTGCTGATATGATCCCAAGGTCACAAAAATTCCAAAAGAACAACTGGACAGTATCATTATTATTGCTATCTCTACAAAGAAAGTTGCACTCAGTATCGCATGTTCTTACGGAGTGGTCTCGGTCTATCGACTTGATAGCTCAAGAACGGAAAATGGCCTCATCACCTGAGGAGGTGGTACTGAGACGAAAGCGATGGCCAGGGATTACGCCATGATTCTGGCATGAACGTTGGCGTGCGAACCTAGCCAAGGAAAGTGGATAGCGTGGCTGATCGCGCGCCAACTGAGTAGGCGGGAAGATGACAGGCGAGGTCAATTAATACCTTGCACAGTTCCTTACGAGTCACGGATATTTTGCCTCATATGTTGGGGAAACTGGGGAACCCGTTGTTTATCTTCGGAGATTCAGTTCTCGATAATATCCACCACACTTTCTTCGAATACGACAGCTGGGCGGTTAAGAGTCACGGTTTGAAGCAGGAAATGGCCGTTTGACACCGAGAGTATCGTTGAGCGCATGCTTTCCTGCAGGGATCATTGGAATAGGGTAGCGACTTACGTGGAGATGGTGCTGAACCTACTCCTACAACAAGTGTTGGTTTAAAGTAGTACCACGGGAGAAGGAACTGAGAGGGCTTAACACGAGATACCATCCTGATGTAATACGATAAGTAAGTCCCAGAGTGGGTTCCAATACCTGCAAAAAGGACACTACTCCCCGATGAGCATAATGCATTTTCCCTCCATAAATAAAAATATTGTTACTTTTGGCGCGGCAAGTTCTGTGATAATTGGCGTCCGAAGCTATTTCAATGCACTACCACACTCTCAGGGCAATGTACGACTCAGTGAGTCGTAGAGGCTCCTAGAGCTAGAAAATCTAAGGTGAATACGACCCAGATCTTTCAATTCTAAATCATTGAGCTAAGCCATCCTTATTAATGCTTTATTTATATATAACACTTTTGTGGTTTCTATATATTATTATCACCTTAACATTATTTAGAAATAGTAAGACTTCATTATAATTTATAATTATTGTTAATTAAAATTATTCATTAAATAGTAATTTCTGATTTGTGAATAAAAATAGTAAACAGATACTTATATACATTCAACGGATTTAGTTGTTAAATTATTGATCTCATTGTATTTTGGTCCAAAAATATCCTAACAGTTGTATGAAAACGGGGTTAGAGGATGAGGTGGACCCTGGGAACGTTTTCAGTGAGCGTGTCCCGGCTGTCTGCGGGGGCGGTGATCAATATATACTGGTAGGTACGTAGTGGCTGGGTCAAGGGCATTACCGCCTCCAACTATTCTCTCTCTATCCCTCTTTTATCACCATCATATCGTAAAGGTCACCTGCCATGCTATTTGCTTGTTCTATGTTCTCACTCGCTCCCTCTGATAACCAAATAATACATTATTTTTATTATTTTGCACACACTGTATCAAGCCTTTCAAGCATTATATTATTTTATCAATTTGAACATTCTATACAAAATATTTTAGTAAGGGAAAAAATATTATTTCACTTTCTCTTACTACTCTAAGAGAAAATATTGAATCATCCAAATTTTCGAAATTGAGTAGCCAGCTGAAAATACATATTTACAGTTTTTCTAGGATATGATAATACAATTCATAGTAAATGGAGTGCTGCTATTTCTTTATCTGTGTATGTTTGTTTGTTTGTTTGTGTGTGTAAGTGTGTTTGTACTAAAATATCTCCACTTTGACTAATGGTTTAATAATGAGTATAAAAAGAAAATTGAAATAAGAGAAAGTAAAAAGAAGCCGTTATATTAAGAAATATAAAAAAAAAAAAAATGATTGGTTGAAGACGGCCATTATAAAAAGTAGGCGTGGTCAATGTAGGATTCCAGCTTTCTCATTGGTCAGGATCTGCACCTATATTTTCACATCTTCACTTCTTCACTTTGATTGGTTAGTTATTTATTTCTAATTATTTCTAAGTAAAATATAGTTTAGAATGTTTATTTATTCCCTCGTAGGTATTTTAGAAATTATCTAATTATGGAGTAAAAACAAACAAAAAAATTATATAAAAATATGAAATAATAAAAATATTTACGGCATAAATTTAAGGATAATGGCTGTTAGAGGAAGCATGACAATATTGTCAAATTTTCGATATCGTGCTTTCACTGGAAATACACATTTTGAATTTCCCTGAATCCAAAAAGTGATTTTTATAAAATGGTCTGAGTGAGAGTGTGTGTGTGTGTGTGTGTGTAAGCAATGGGTGCCTCCATTTCCGCTCCAGAACCGCCATTTCCCCTCTACTAGTATCAAAATTTCTTTTATTTAAAAGTGACTATTCTGTTGGTTTGCTTTTCATGTTGTTATAAAACTATAAGTTTCCAAACATCTCTGCAACCGGTGGAAAGCCTATTCGATTCCAGTTTCAAAAGTGAAGCCATCCCTAGCCTTGTCTTGTTGTCGTTGCTACAATATGTTGTTGCACTGCTAATCGGTCTCTGGCGGCAGTCGTTAACCACACGGCAGACAACGTAAACTGGGAAAACAACAGAGCGCAACATAGAAACAACAAATTATGGAAAAGTAAGAAGAAACCTCTAATTCAGGGGCTTGCCTTGCACGGACTCTCTTAATAACAACATTTCTCTTAATGAGATTTTCTCTTAATAACAACATCAGTGACTTTACTGGTAGTTATTCCCCTAAAAATTGGTTCTTACATGGAACCTGGGTCTGGTGCGAGGAAGCGATTTACAAGCTGAAAAAATGTCAAGGAACCTGGAGTGATAGGAACCTAGTTGAGGAACCAGTTTACACCCTACTTCACTATATTCACACAATTACACAAACACGCCGCCCACACTTTCTGAAGGAGCTTCAATTATCTTCTCTCCCTGAGTAGTCAGTCATTTACTCAAAATAGACAGGACGTCTAGACATTTGTGAGAGAATTGTGACGATGAAGTGTGGGAAACGTTGTATATATTGGGTGAATATCCCAGTTTCACATAATTTGGGAGGGCAACACTCTCAAGGTAATGTTTGGGGAAGCTGGATTGGAGATTAACGATATCTTAAGATATTGTAGCCAGACGAGTATCCCCTGAGAGAGGCTTCTCAGGAATTCCTAGTATTTTTAAAAAAAAAATCATGTTGGCCTAAGTCTCGCGCCTTCGGGCACCAATAATTATACTAAAAAAAATCCTGATATTTATTAACAAATACTTCCTTAATTAAACTAGATTATTGCTCGTACATTTTTTGATGATCGATAATTACTAAAAAACAAGATGGATTCTACACAATTTCTATGAATGAATATTTATTCTATGTGCTAATCCGAACTCGTTTCGATAAGAAATAAACCAAAAAAATTAAGTGGAGTAAGGTTAAAGTCCCCAGACCAAGCTTCATTTGATACTTGTCTAAAACTTTTTTACAACAATTAAGTGCCATTCTAAATTTCTTTATAATATAAAATGGATGCAATTAAATATCACTAAGTAATTGTTGAACAAGAAATAAAAGTCCATTCTTTTTCTGATCATATTAATTAATGGAAAAGAATTTTTACATAATTAAGGAGAATAATCAAAGATATAAAGTTTTCATTTGAAAGAATACTAATTATTAAATTATGATTTGTCAATTTGCTTCATTTAATATCTGTGAGTTTTTTTTGTCATTTAAAAAAGGGCACTTTTTTTTACACTCTAAACTTAGCTAAGACGATTCAAGAAATATGAATGAAAATGTAAAGCTAATTTAATATTTCAACGAAAGCGTTCAAATCTTATTCGAATTAACTTTTTTTTAAAAAAAGAAAAAAAAAAGCTAAAAATGGAAACATAAAAGAGAATAAAAGAAGTGAAGATTAACAATTTAGACATCTCTTATTTAAAATTACTTGTATCTAACTTCTTGTTTTTTAACATTCATAAATATTACAGCGATGGGAGATAAGTTGTGTTTTCATTCTAAAAATAAATTAATTTCGTAGAAACGTAAACTTTATTATTATTTGTATGTTTGGATGGACCAAATCCTGAGCAATCCAAAAGACACTATTAAACTCTATAAAACTGTCAGAGATAATTTTCCCTTGTAATGTGATAACAGGAAGGAGTGATAACAGAAATATATAATTTTTAATTATAAAAATTATAACTAGTGGTGCCAGCCAGACTCTATTATTCTATACAATAGTTGCGGTCAGTGCACGGTCAAAGGGACCGCCCGCCAAAGACACACCGCTTTCACAAGGATCAACAAATCACTCAAAAGACCGACCACCTGGCTACAGTCCTTTGATAACTACCATCACCTGTCGCCACACCTGTTTACCGACCTATTCAAGACCTAGGGTCAACACACGGCAATAAACAAACACTCAAGACCGACCACCTGGCTACAGTCCTTTGATAACCGCCAACACCTGTTCAAGACCTAGGGTCAACACACGGCAAGAGATGTTTGAGTGTGACCCGTAATTACAAGACTTGTGGCAATTATGTAATGGCAATATAAGGTCTCTCTCTACAGGTAGTGGGCAGGACTATTCTTCAGTATTTCATCAGCGTAACATCAAGATCATACGAGTGGCATAATTCATACATCGGAGCGCGTCCCTATCTAAGTATTTAAACATATATTATTTATCAATCATATAGTTGGTGCATTCTAGTTACAATTTAAATCATTTTAAATTAATTGAGGTTTATCTTTTCAAACGTTTAAATTATTGTTAAAATATACATATATCTATTTTCTAAATTCGTAATACATATTCCGAATAACAACTCTCTAAAATCTCTAACTAACTCCCAACTATTCATCGCATCACAACACCTCACCAAGACATCTGAACCTGTTACACCGTGATAGCCTGCTTCTTTTTGTGGTCATCGGCCGGTTTCGGGCGTTCAAAGATGTTTCTGTCAAAACAGTGTGATAACATATAGACTTGCACAAAGCAAGTTTAGTTGATACACTGGCTTTAAAAAGTGTTTTTATTAGGACCTAACTAGGTTGATACCTGAATGGATAAACAAATGTTATTATTCGCTATTTAGAGGGCTGGTGTACATTAAATTAAGATACATTTAGGAATATGTTAAATTAAATTACATATCTCACTTGTCGAATGATTCCATTCTTTAAAAGGAACAATGTACACCAGCCTTCTAAAAAGCGAATAACAATATGTATCAACTCAGGTACACAAAGAACCCGTTTTACCTAGTTAGGTCCTAACAAAAACACTTTTGATACAACCAGTGTATCAACTGTATTTGCTCTGTACAACTCTATGTTATCACACGGTTTTGACATAAACATCCTGATTGATGGGCGAACGCCCGAAACCGGTCGATGACCACTAAATAAAGCACGGCCTTCACGGAAAATATCTCTGATGCTTTCCAGCTCTGTGGGACTAACCATAACAACCATAAAACTATTGCAAAGAAATCGACAACAAGCCGAGACAAGATTAGAAGTTTAGTCACAGATCGATCAATTGATCTAAAATAATGAGATGCCCGATCAATAAGCTTCGGTAGGATCAATCTAAATTCTTCCCTCAGATAATCTTCTTCGTCCAAATATTTTAATATGTTCTCAAATACAAGTAATCTCTATAATAAGAAAACAATTACAGTTTGGTTATGATTTTGTTCTATACAATCTCATGAAGCTGAAAAGGATGTCATTACATGCATGCAGGGTGCACACAGCAACTTCTAACTACCATTTGGTACCCTAATCTACGTAATGTTCACAATGGTCCTAACAAATCGTTCAATAATCTTAAGGAGAGACCGCCCTCAGACATTTCACTAGCAGCTCTGTCCGGACCCCTAAACCACATCTAAGCTTGCCGACGAACACTGAACTTCTTCATAGTATTGTCTTCTGTGAAGCTGTCCATGTCTAGAAGCTTATCATTTATAAGCCCAAAGAGTCGTTATGAATTAGTGGTTCGGGGTCTTTGGAAAGGAGAGAGGCACCCAATTTCGCTATCCTATCCATCTACTCATTTCCCAAAAAAATGGAGAAACATAGCTCTTCCACCCTTCTAGAACTTTTCTAGTACTAATTTGAAGGTGAAGACACAAGAATTTAATGCCTCCTATGCAGTCCGGTTATGCGAGCAGATACAACACAATTAGAGTTTCTATCCACGCATATATGAAAATAGAGAATAGCATAAAGCTTTGCCTGGAAAACAGTGATCCATTTAGGGGAATAACCACCAGCAAAGTCACTGATGTTGTTATTAAGAGAAATGTTGTTATTAAGAAAGTCCGTGCAAGGCAAGCCCCTGAATTATAGGTTTCTCTTTACTTTTCCATAATTACACAAACACGCCGCCCACACTTTCTGAAGGAGCTTCAATGTATCACTAGCTAGTTTGAATGTATCACTATCAAAGTGCGGAAGCCGCCCACACTTTCTGAAGGAGCTTCAATTATCTTCTCTCCCTGAGTAGTCAGTCACTGTGTGAGAGAATTGTGACATTGTGAGAATTGTGCTTCACCAGATCTACCATCCATTCTAGAGCCGCCTCTGTAACACTTGAGTAATTACCCCAAGTATAACGTCAGACAGACCAATGTTAATTAGTCTACCCTAGTACCTAGCATTGTAGAACAACGATCAAAGCAATTCGTGATAAATGGTGGATTCACCAAATCGCTTTCCTCACTAAAATCAGTCAGTTTAATTCTATATTAGTGCTTAAAATAGTGATCACCAAGTGTGTCTGTGTTGCAGGCTGGCAGCACTTCCTTCAAACTGCAACAAAACTTGAAATGTAGATTTAAGCCTAAAATTACAGATGCTCCAGACGATAAATAAAATCTTTTTTTTCTTTTTTTTTTAAAAAAAATGTATCAAATACAAGTGATAGGAGGAATCCTGAAATAAATTCGTCGGCCGTCCTGTTTGTGGTGTTACAGATGTTCCTTATTCGTGTAAATAATTTGTGTAATTATTCGTGTAATGTATTTGAATTAAACAGTAAAATTAAGGATAATTTCTTTTTGGAATTATTACAAAAATCTGAATTTTTACTCTCTGTTACTACTATTTTTACTGCTACTGTGAAAGGAAGTATTGCGATCGTGCTCGATTTTCGAAATTGAGTTCGAAATTGAATATCACAAAAACGAAAAGTTGCAGGAAGCTCAAACATGGTATTCCGTTTAGTGTAACCATTACATCAGACACAAAGGCTTCGGGCAAAACCCATCAACCGGGCGGAGCTGTCACTTTATTGAATGATTTATTTCAGTTTTTGATTTTCTCAACAGTGCTCCAACGATATTCTTTAAATTTGATATAGCAATTGCACAAAACAAAGAACTATTTGAAGATAATTCTCCGGGAAAAATCATTTAAGGGCTCTCTTCAGGAGAGGTGGGGTTACGATTTTCTCTAAAGTGCTCTGTTACCTGGATGGCAAACACATGTGGTTTTTCGCTCTTTTTTACCCCCAACCATGTATCAACGAACCTCCTCTTAACCTAGTTAGGTCCTAACAAAGAAACTTTCGATAAAACCAGTGTATCAACTAAATTTGCTCTGTGCAACTCTAGGTTATCACACTGTTTTGACAAAAATATCTTGGAATGCACAAAACCGATCGATGACCACCAAAAACAAGCAGGCTATCATGGAAATGATCTCTATAATAAATTTTTTTTTTCTCGTATTCAAAGGACTGATTTCGAAAATGACTATGATTGCAATATTTCTTTGTATTAATATTGTAACGCAGCCAGTGGTGCCATCTAGGAGAGGAAGTAGGAACCTCAAGTTCTCTTAGTGGCCGCTAGGAAGCGCTGGCGATGCGCTCTAGTTCTTTCTGGAAGGATTGAGAAGATTCTCCACCGGTATAAATAGTGGGACCGCAGAGAGTTTTGCAGAGTTTTCTAGTTAGAAACGAAGTGTACGTTTGTGGAAAGTGTATAAAAAGTGAACAAAGTGAACTTTTGTGGTTTAAACTGTGAAGTAATTATTATTATTAAGTGTTTTTTTTTTTTGTAATTTATTGTGTATAAAACAATAAATTGGTGATTTTTCTTTATTGAAATTTAGAGGAGTATTTTATCTATACGAACCCACTTATAACTAGTTGCAGTAGCTAGTTTAGTGGGACAAACGTTACAATATGATAGCTATGTATAGTTATATCCGCATTTTGAAGAACATTGGTGACATTTTTGAATAAAGTCGCACATTCGGTTGACAAATTTTGCCATGACTTGAAATTGACAATGATCACTGACGAAAGTTAATAATCATGTGAAAAATAATTCATTAATTATTTATTATATATTTTGTTCACAATCATACAGACCATATTTTGCTACAAAATATTCTATTTATAATCAAGAATCACTCAGCAGTCTTCCAAGTCTTCCTATACAATTTGAAAGTTTCATATAATCGTAATATTTCCTCTTCACTAAAAGTAAGACAAAGTAAGAAGAAAAAAAAAAAAGAAAAGATATCATCCATGATAGTTAATTAATTTTTTTTAATTATATGATGAACAAAGATGGCGACCAATTATTGAATTGCTTGACATAAAAGTTCCTTTGTCATTTGTTCAATATGAAATATTCTCATTTATAAATACTTCAGGCAATTAGTGCAATGAACTGGAATTATTTACATCGTTCAACTTCTTATTTCACATTTCTTACTTCTTCTTTTTTTCCCATTTAATTATAGGTTAAACTTTCACAAAGTACTTATGAACATTAAATGTCAAAAAATTGTCACTTTTATGTTATTTATTATATCCTGTTATTTATTAAATAGGTTATGTTTTATTTCAGTCTTTTTACTTTAAAAAGAGAAGGTTTAGAGAAATACTCCAAATATTGTGTTTGCTAATATGATTGATGCCAATCCTGTGAAATAAAAGAAATCATTACTAAAATTGAAAATATCAAATATACAAGATATGAATCTGGGTATTTTTTTTTTCAATGAAAGATCCAAGGGAACAAGTAAAAAAAAAAAAAAAAATCTGTCGTATAACACACGATCACACTATTTTGTCTTAATAATATTAATATAAAAGAAAAATTTATATATTTTCTTTAAAATTTAAAATTTCTACTGAAAAAAAGTACAGTTTTATAAAATATTTTACTTCTATAGTTGGTTTGTAAGCAGCTTTGATTGGCCCTGGAAAACTCCTTAGCTACAATGTACATTCTTATAATGAAATTTTTTTTTTTTTTTTGAGCCACGTGAGTTTAAACGTGACCGTTACACGTGGAGAAGAGGATCATTTAATTAAATGAGTCTACTAGTTGTGTAAGGGATTGCAGTATTTATTTATTGATCATTAGATCGATAGAATTTTTGTGAATTCTAACTGGTTTAATCAAATATTTTTTAATTCTAAGAGAAATCTTATTCTTCTTTTTTTATACCGAAATAAACAAACTTAATTATTATCTTAAGCTTGAAATAATTTTAGTTATAAAAGTTTTTTCAGAACCTATTTCTAGAAATATGTAGTTTCAGATTATTAAAGTTTAAATAATACAAGATTTAACCATGAGCAATATAAGGGTAAAGACAAATACGGCGGTTTTTTTAACCGAAGCAGCATTTCACGAGTCGTTAGCGTTCTAACAAACCACATTGTGCTGTTTTGTTAAGCGATTTGTTCAGTGATCGATGCGGTTTGCAGTATGGACGACGTGGTGTATTTGTCAATATTGCATTTGCATTGGAAAATTTATTTAAAAAAAAACTAAAACGAAGAATCCAATTATCAAAGAAAAGCAACAAAAAGAGCATTTCCATACGTTGTTTGCTGAAGTACAAAGAGATGATGAAAATTTTTTCAGCTTCATAGGATATCGCGAACTACTTTTGATGAGTTATTTACAATTCGCCAAGAAAAGCTAACAAAGAAGGATACTTTTTGTTGTGGTGGTTGGTTCCGCAGAGTTGGAAAGCATCAGAGACATTTTCCGTGGTAGCCTGCTTCATTTTGTGGTCATCGACCGGTTTCGGGCGTTCGCCCATTCTTCAGGATGCGATTTTCAGACAGTGTGACAACACAGACTTGCACAGAGTGTTTAAAACTGAGTGAAGTCTGTGCAAGTCTGTGTTGTCACACTGTCTGAAAAACGCATCCTGAAGATGGGCGAACGCCCGAAACCGGTCGATGACCACAAAATAAAGCAGGCTACCACTGAAAATGTCCCTGAAGGATACTTTTTCCTCATATCCTAAAGTGCTGGTCGATTTTGTACTTGGTTTATTAGCTTTAGCTGCATCAAATTTTTCTTCAGCCATTTCTAAACAAAACGAGTCAACAAACGCCCATGTATGAATAGAGCCATCTGACCACGTTAAAACACCCTTCGGGTGACTTCGGGTAACTTCGGTAAGTTAAACCGACTCGATTCCTCACATCAATCACCTACCGACGCTGTTTTAAAACCGGCGCACGAAACGAACCACTCGGCACCGCTTTGTGTGTTTTACACTATTATGCTATAGTCCATGATATGTCGAGTCGGGCATCGACTCGTTAAGCGCTTCGGTTAAAACTGCCAAAGAAAGCGAAGGTCACCATATATAGAGCAATCCTCAAATTAGCGGTTTTATATGGCTGTGAAACATATACTCTGAAAAAGAAGATGAGATGAATCTAAATACCTGGGAGTGAAAGTATGGACCAGTCCAGGAAAATGGAACATATCGGGTCAGAACGAAATAGAGAACTTAGAAGCTCTACGGGGAGGAAAATTTGATGACTTCAGTGAAGATGTAAAGACTGAAAAGACTCAGTATTGGGCACTCGAAAGAGAAAAGACCGCTGGGAAGGCCCCGCTTAGGATAGCTGCAGAATTAGGAGGTCGATTATGGCAGAAGAAAGTAAGTGATAGTAGTGATGCCTAGCAGACAACTCTTCATGCGAAGAGATCCAAGGTCATAGACCCATGGATCACAGAGCCATAGGAAGAAGAAGAAGATCGCTTTGAAAGAATGGTCTATACCAGAGTTATCTACACTTTTCGTCACAATAGCCGTAAAAAGGAAAAAAAAATTGTTTTCCAAAAACTTTTTAAATGCGATTCAAGTTTTTGAAACGTCAATAACAAGCCACAAATCTCAAGTGTTCACCAGATATTAACTTACTCTGTATTTTTGATTTGATAAATTTCGCATTGGCATATGAACTGAAGTGAATTCTATTTTAAAATCTGAAATGACTGAATTTGCATGTTCTGAGGAAGGAAATTCTTTCTTCACCTTTATTCATGCAATTCAGCACAGTATGGCATACTCGTATATGCATAGTCACAATCTTCCATTTACCCTTTGCCTTGAATATCTTGATACGTGACAAATAAATAAGTTATTTTCACACCTGCAACTTTTTCTAACAATAGGCAATTAACAATTTTCTAATTATGAAATATATTCAATACTTCCACGGGTCGGATAAAATTAAATCGCGGGCCATAGTTTGGAGATCCCTGATTTTATAAATGAGCTAAGTGTAGGTTTTACACTTTATAGTGTAGACAGACCCGCATCGCACCAGAGTAAGGAGGGAAGTGCCGTGTCATAAATATATGATTGAGCGGCTGGCTAGTCTTTATAGATTGTACGTATTTATTTATTACGTTCTCTTACTTTTAGTAAAAGGAAGTATTGTAATCGTACCAAATTTTCGATATCGAGTTTTCACCGGAAATATCCGTTTTGAGGTCCCCTGAGTCCAAAAAAGTGTTTTTTTTAGAAAATGGTCTGTGTGTGTATATGTAAACAGCATAGCTCGAAAACGAAAAAATCGTAGAAAGTTCAAACTTGATATTCCGTTGTATTACCATGGGATCCGACAATGGGTCATCTGTTAACATTTTTCAACCGGAAGTACCACTTTACTAGTTTTTTTTTTTAATTTTTTGAGAATTTCTCAAAAATGGCTACGACGATTTTCTTGAATCTTAGCATATCAACTACACATACAAAGAGCTACAACTTTTATTTGAAACATTTCTCCGGGAAAATTCATTTAAGGGCAGCTGGAAAGGAGGGTTGGGGTTAGGTTTTCCTCTAAAGTGCCATTTCAGTTTACTATACAATTCTGTCATCTAAACAATAATAATAGAATTAAATATGTGGTTGAAATTCCGAGTTTGAAAAAAATCGGATGACCGGAAGTGCGTTTTTACTGAAATGTATTTTTCAGTTTTCTGGTATTTTCTTGAAAACGGTTCCAACGATTATCTTTAAAGTATTATAGCTATAAAGAGCTACTTTTATTCGAAACATTTCTGCTGGTAATGTCATTTAAGAGGGCTTTTGGTGGAGGGGTGGGGTAATATTTTTCTCTAAAGTGCTATCATAGTTGATTATACAATTCTATCATCCAAACAAACATAATTAGAAATAAATAAATGGTCAAAATTCCCAGTTTCAAGGAAATTAGTGGACCGGAAGTGCGCTTTTACTGAACAGTTTTCTCAGTTTCCGACGAATTTCATTAAATTTAGTACACTAACTATAAAATTTGTCAATTATAATTTTGAGAACTGGCATAAGAGGAAGTTGTGTGAGTGTTACACACCAGATTTTTTTTTTTTTTAATTTACGGCGCGTCAACATCATATGGTCGATCATGATGGCCTTGGGCTTTCTTAGTGCATTGCCGGCCTCAGTGTCCTCTCGCTACGGACGGACGAACAGTGAGCTGTAGAGGGAAGAGGAAAATCTAAGGCCAGCAGTACTTCCGCGTGGACTCCAGTGCGCTAAACTCTGAGTTTAATGTCTTCCCTGTATTGTACTTAGATATATTTAATTTGGTTCAATTTAATTAAATGCATTTTATATAATATTTTTTTTGAGACTTATCTGACTTTCATGTTTCCTGGCAAATACACAATTAATTCCTGTCTAGGGAAAATGATTTGCAGCATTTCAGTCATTGCGTGTACAACAATTACTTTTGGAAAAAGGTTTATTTAGTTTTTATATCTTATTTCTTTAAACATTTTTTTAAAATAATTTTATTATGTTTCTAATGTTTTAAATGTAAACATTTAAATAAATTTTGAATAACATCTGTGTAAATAACCTATAATTTACACAACTTTAATTTAAACACTTCCATCTTTTTTGTAAAAGTTAATTTATTTTTTGCTTTAATAAGGTGTGAACTTAAATATTTAAACCTGCCTATTTACTTACCACTAAATTTGTTTTTGTTGCTTTAAATAACATTTTTCAGTTTGCATACTTTAAGTCCATATTGGTTTTTTTATGTTGTAGTAAATGTAAAGATAAAAGATTTAATTAATTATTTGTCTTTACGCTTTTCTTATTTCATTTAAAGAAACCTGACACAATAAATTTGATATTTGGGAAATTTACGAGTATTACCGAGGTAGGTATTTATACAAATTTGAAATGGTAACTTAGTTATATTTATTATATAGTTCAGAGGGAAGGGAATAGCTAAGTGGTTAGCGTACTGGACTCCCAAGCGGAGGAACCGGGTTCGAGCCCCAGCTGTGCTACCCTTAGATTTTTTTCTTCCTAGGAGCCTTTACAGCTCGCTGTCCAGTGATGGACAGAGTAGTCTGTAACGAAAGAACACTGTCCAGAGGCAGACAGTGCACTGAGAAGGCTTCGGACGTCAAACGACTAGTGATGTCTGATCAACTTTCCAGTGTCATGTCGGCGAGTGTATTTAATAAAATTCCCTTAGGTGTAAGACGGTTAAGTGAGAATCACTTCAAACAAACCATCACCCGTTTTCTTGATAAAAAATTGTTTTTATGTCATTAAAGAATTTATGAATGCAGAGTGGGGAGTGATGAACATTTCAAACAAGACTGAAAGTTTTGCAGTTAGTTTTAATATATAGTGTAAAGTCCATTGTACTAATTTTAGTGGCAGGGAGTTGTTATTATGATTGGCGTGCCTTTTATATTATAATTATGTACACAGGCAGAAAATAGAATGAATAAAATAAAAATAAATATATAAATGAGCATAGATGTTGACGCGCCCTAAAATTAAAGAAAACAACAATACTTTCTCTTACTAGGAGTAAGAAGAAGATCCTAGAATCTGTGAAGATTCTAGGAAGGAAATTTCCTCTTCCAACATCCTGATACGTCCAAACTTCTAAAGCTTCTCTAATAACATCCCAACTCGTCGCTTTGGCGTATTGGAGTCTGAGAATCTGCAGATACTAAGGGGTTCTAGACTCAGCTTTTTCAGCAACCCTCTGAGTTTAAAATGTCTCTTGAGGAAACCTATCATCAAGCCTTTTTTGTTCTCAGACAGATGCAAGTCTCAGACTATTTTCCGGCATTAGCCTCCACTCAATCCGTGGAGAAGATTTTCCACAGCAGTGTTCTCTGACTTTTTCCTCATTTCTGAGCCTAAAAGAAAAAGCCCTGATTACACTTTGCAAATAAACAAGGTATGGCTTGGAAATTTTAGGATAGATTTACGATGTTATAATAATTCCAATAAATAAACAAATACTTGAAAGGAATTTTTCTTAGCAATTAAGCATTATATCCAAGGAATATGTGTGATAAGTTTAACTTGATATGTTGGTTATTATAATAACAACCTTATATTTTGGTTAATTTAGATTGGTATTATTGAACGCCGAGGATACAGGATTTAAGCCGATAAGGCTTTCCCATAAAAAAAAAAAAGCTACACGTAAGAAGCCTACCCTCTGCAATTGACAGGCTTGATGCAATATATTAAAATAACCTTAATCTCCAACACCACCTAGTATTCCTTTTTTGAGTATTGCCTTACTAAATATGCGGAATCTAGTAGTGGCGAACGGGGACCCTAACCTATATAATAGGTATACCGTTTTCCTGACTCCATCGTCTCAATTCTCACACAAAGGTCTAGATGTGCTGCCTATTAAGTGCAAATGATTGGCTACCCAAGAGTGTCCAGCTAAACCAGTTACGAGGGCTCTCCAAGATATCCTACTTAGTGGGAGAAGATACTTCAAGACCACTCTGTCTTAAATCTTTTAGCCTGAAGACACACCTTCTTGCGTCTCCAGTGCTTATCCAATTATCTATTCTCCATTGTTAGATTTCCCTGTCGCAAAATTGCTTGGCGACGGCTACTGCAGGCTCAGAACCAGAAAACACTAATGACGAACCCATCTTAACTAAACAAGTCCGCCCTCTCATTGCCCTCTGTACACATATGTCCTGGTACCTAGAAGAACTCTGCTCCTCTAAGCGAAGCCACTAAGTTCTCCTACCTTCACAAAGCATACAAAAGCCTTTAGTCTATCAGAAAATATCCTCACCTTTTTAACTTCTCCCCGACTACTTTCCACCATACAGTAGTATTCAATGAAACCAATGAACTCATCCTGGAAAACAATGGCCATTCTCCCTTCCTGATCAGTATCCTTTTATCTGCCGCCATCAAAGTAAAGCGTAGCTTAACAATTTCTTGACCTCGGAGGTCAAGAGTGGTGGTAAATTACACATAAAGTAAATTAAAATTATGACAATGGCTTTAAGAAATGAAGTAATACTCGTAATATATTGTATTATTACGTTTCACGTTAGCTGAGTTCTTAGAGGCATGGACGCCAAACTGAAGTGTATTGTGTACTACTCGATCTTCCTTGGACTTTATGATGTATTAATATCAAGAAAAATATGGTAAAGTATGTTTACTATCCGCCTGCGCCCATGACACTCGATCGATTGGTTGGACATTAAGGCCGCTTGAAAAATAAATGAAAAGTAATAATTTAGTTATAGCGGAAGGATAGGTTTGTATTAACGGAGCAAGATGAATTTGATGCAACTATGAATGATGTACTTCAATTTTCACATTTCAAAGAGAAAGGCAAGTAATCCATTCCGAGCTACCATGCACCACTACCAGGTTGATATAGGCCTTGTTGACTGGGTCACGGGGGGAAAACAGTTCATACAAAAACATACATACACACACACACACACACACACCCATACCGTAGAGTTGAATCGTAAGTATGAGATAGTTATGGTATGAGGTTGAATGGGGTGGAGCCTAGTCGATACGAGAGCTCAGTGTTACCATAGTTACAACGGCCCACAATGAATCCCACGCACTCACAGAGGGGGGAATGATGGGGTGGGAGGTGGGGGTGGTAAACCTTGTTATAAAGGTGCTCTGCCAAAGTGAAGTAAAGGCGAACTGAGGCCGCCACTGCTCAGTAGGCAGGCGCTAAATCTACACGCTTCCAATTTAAAACCTTTCTGCACAGATCAATGTCGTCAACCAGCCAGTACTGACCTATAGACCATAACTCTGCACCCTTCATTTTATACATTAATCATCAGTCTTTTTTCAATAGTGAAACACACAAACAAGTTAGAGCCACTATATCTAGGTTATTAGTGTAGCTTTAAAAATGATAAACATTGGTGAAGGAACGCCAAATACAGTCTTACAATTAATGTAATAATAATTTTTGGCTCTCTGTTTGTTTTTGCTTCAGAATTACATGTGACTTTATGGCCGTATTTTGTTCAGTACAGTTGAAATTTTGTTTGGTAGAATATTGCTACTTTAAGTGGAAGAATATGTCTTGAGGTTCCCCAAGTACGAAAAAGAATGTTTTGACTGTATGTTGGCTATCAAACCCAGCAGTCAGCAAGGGAATTTTCCATTTACGCTAATAGTCCTTCCATTAAATAACACAACGCCCAGTATGATAAATACCTTTATTACAAGCACAAGCCTAGTACAATATTACAAATTAGTCCTTTTCACTCACTATCCGTTACTCACTGACCCTCCGCATTCAATACAAAATTATATCATTCTTACATAAACTAAGTTACACCTTTTATATTCTTTTCAACGAACTACAAAACCTATTTACAATATTTACAATGTTGCCGAAATGTTACCGGATCTTGAGTCATGAGATTTACCCTTCCTGCCGTACTTTATTCTTTGCAAAACTAATTACTATACTTATCAATGAAATTACTTACGCGACAAATAAAATTTAATTGCCATTTAAAGCACCGAAGTGTGTCTTTCCCTGTAATACTCTAACTTACTAACTTAAATACAATAATTACGATCGTTATCAATGAGAATTCCCGTACGGCTACAAGCTACCTAACTACCTAAATACAATAATTACGACCTATAACGATGTGAATTCCTTTTTACAATGATATAATTTCAAATTTGTATAAAGCATCAATTTACCAAAAATGCAATTTTATACGATAGGTTTTTGAGTTTTTATAGAATTTACTTAAAAAACGAGGTTACAACGATTTTATTTTAACTTGGAATGCACAGCTGCATAGATGGAAACATATCACTTTTATTTGAAACATTTTTTCTATAAACATTGATTTTAGAGGTGGTAGGGGGGTATTCAATGTCTGTCAGTTTGTTTAAATTTGCACAAACTTTCTTGGTTTTGATATAGAGTGCTCCACAATAAGGACTATTAGGTTTACAAGTAAAATCCGCCATCAACATTTTTTTTTTTCTTTTTTGGTCCAGTTCAACTAAATATTGTACTGTTGCAATTTTAATGAAAAATTTTTGGATTAAATTGTTAATTATTAGAGAAAGAGCAAGTCGTGTGAGTGTTTCACACCAGATTTTTTTTTTTTTTAAATTTGTGAAAATTCGGTTAAAAGTTAACCAAAAAATAGTAACTGTATCTTTGTTTATTATTAACTTATGCGTTAATAAATTCTAGTTATAATAATTTTCAGAATTATTAGTTATATTTACATGATAAAAATTAACAAACTACGATGCAAAGTTAATGAAGGTCATTCAGGACGTGGATTAGCTCAATGGGTAGCAGCACGCTTTACTTGTACCCATATGACTGTCCCGGCAGTACTGTTCTTCGATATTTTTTTTTTTTGTTTTACCTAAGAGTCTCAAATTCTCCAACCTAGAATATAATTCTAAACTTTTAAAAATTTATTAATATTTATTTGTTTTAATATAATTTGTAATAATATTTGGTTTTTGAGATTTATAAATCAAGTTAAAATTAAAAAAAAAAAAAAATCTCGAAATACAAATTTAATAAAAAGTAAACATAAAATTGTATAAAGAAAAATAAATTAAAAAAAAAAAAACACATAAGCCAACTTGATTGTAAATGTGTTTTGGTGAGTGGTGTAGAGGCAGAGATTAGTTACTGCAATAACCGCTATGTTAGATAAAGGCGCTCTGAACAGCTCCTATATAGGTGTAGGTTATAAGGTTATAAGAAGTGAGAATGTTCACTTAGTTCTAGAAATACATAGAAACAGAAAAACAGAGCTCATGAGTGCAGAAAATAGAGCAATACTTGGGGATGCTGTGAGCAATGATACCTTCTCGACTGTGGACCAAAAATGGGACTTCTTATCTTTTTCAATACGCCAGCCACTCCTCAGTTCTTGGCAGCATAGTCTGTTTGCCTTTTTTTGTGTGTGTATGTATGTGTTATATTGTCTCTCTGTACTTTCAAAACTATTCCTTTATCCACACAATCTTCTTTTATGTTCAATATGTGTATTTGTGTGGTGGTACGGTTCTTGGTTTTAATCTTCCTTTTTATTACCCATTGTTTCAGTAAACTCCCCTTATTTTTTTTTTTTTATGTATAAAGCAATAAATTTGATCAATTTTTTTTTTTTTAGGTTTTCCCCACAATGAGGATTTCCTCACCAAACTAACCATCCTTATATCCCCCACTAGGGCATCATAATATCAATAAAAAAGTTTTATTTTTCCCCTCCATACATCTCTCTGCAGAGCTTCTTCAGGTACTAGACCATATCCTGTCACGTCCTCCATCTACTAACATTCTCCATCTCAATTTTGGTCTGCCTCTTTCCTCCTTTTTCCCGGGGACCATTCCATAACCTGTTTGGGGATCCATTCTGAGAGCATCGCCGAACCTCCTTGGCGTTATTTTCTGGAGGATGTCCTTCTTTACATCCATAGCCTTTCTTATTTCTGTGTTTCTGACCCTCTCTAATCTTGATTTTCGGGCTGATCTCCTTCAGAAATCTATTTCCGTGGCGAGCAGTTTTTTTTTCTCTCTTGTTATCCAGGAGTCCATATTTCACTACCGTAGAGCATTACACTTTCAACTATAGAATAGTAAATTAACATGTTAACATTCGGTAGTATGTTACTATTCCCTAATAACGGATTTAGTAATACATGGAAAAATGGCCCTACGCCCTTCTATTATCCTCTTTGCCACTTCCTTTTCCGATCCTCCATCTACTTGTAGGATAGTACCCAAGTACTTCAATTCCCGAACGGATCTAATTAAATTGACCTCGATTTATAGTGGTTCCTCTGTATTCTTTTGGTCATGTACTCGCTTTTTTTATAATTTATATTCAGGTCCCAATTTTTGTATTCACGGACTAACCTTGAACACATAAATGTGGCGTCCTCGGTGTATTCAGTGACAATAACCTGGTCATATGCGAAAAACAGATTGTATATATAGTTATTAATTCTTAATTTTAACCCCATCGGGCTACAGCTGCGAGACCATTTCCTCAAAGATTTCGAATAAAGTAGGGGTGAGGCAACAACTCTGAAGAAGACCTTTTGCTGTTGAAAATACTTTAGATAAAGCATTTCCCACTTTCACCTGGATTTGGTTAACGTAATAAATCCTCCTTTGGAGGATGTTTATTGTTGGCTTACTAATGGAGGCAATCTCCAGTGCTTCGCAAAGCTTTGTGCGGGGCACATTATCGTAAGCCTTTTCCAAGTCAATGAAGACACAAGGCCAATTTATCAAACAATTTAATTTTAAAATATTAATAAGATTTCATATAACAATTTCCTTAACTCTCTTAATCGAAACGAGAGGCACAGGTTCGTTCATCAAGTTGACCGAATTGTAGAATTTTCATTCAAGATTTCGAGCCAAAATATAATATAAAATTTAAAAAAATACAAGTAAAGCTATTTCGAGTTCTTAAATTTTATTTGGTATTTAAATTTTATATTAAAAAAATATTTTTACTTTCTCTTGCAGCAGTAAGAGTGGTCTGTAAGTATTAAAACAACATTTTGAATGAATGATCAGTAGCTGTGTGTGCGTGAACAGAATATCTCAAAAATTGAAAATCATAAGACGGGCACAAATTTGCAATTCCATCTACATACCACACGGTATTTGACATAAAAGTTTCTAACAAAACCATCATCATAAGTACGGCTTTACTCAATGTTTAATTTTTTTTTTTCGAAAAATACTTAGAAGGTTTTCGGGTTGAAATCGCGTCAGTGGTTTGTTGTAAACCGATGTTACGCCCACATTACAATACAAGGTAGTGTCGCCTCTCAAGCTGAAACAACATTGACAAGAAATCTGGGTAGTGGGGCGCTTCGAGACCGCTTTCAAACTGCTGCAAGATCATCCCAACCTGTTCACAGCGAGGTTCAAAGTATTCAGGTGAGCAAATAGACCGTACAAAGAAGGTTGAATGAAGTTTGTTTGAGTTCACAGCGACCTGCCAGTGGACCTGAACTTCTCTTCAGTGATCATCGAAGAGCACGACTTGAGTTTCCTAGTCCGCAACTCATTTGGACAGAGTAACAACGGAGGAATGTCCTTTTCTCAGATGAGTCCCGATTCAGCCTTCAACCACCGAAAGGTATGGAGAAAGCTGGGAGAGAGCAGGACCTCTTGGCCTCCTGCATTTTTTCCGCAAGTCTTCTTCCAAGGCAAGCCGGTAATGGTTTGGGGAGTCATATCTATGGAACAGCTTACTGAGCTCGTTATCATTAAACTTAGCTAATTAACTACAGAGCGTTACGTGAATGAGATCCTGGCAGTTCATGTTATTGGTTTCTTTTTTTTTAAAAAAAAATTAAGGCGCTTCAACATCTATGGTCATTATCGCCCGGAGCCTTCTCAGTGCCCTGCCGGCCTCCGACAGCGTTCTCTCGCTACAGACAACACTCTCCATCACCGAACAGTGAGCTTTATAGGCTCCTAGGAAGAAAAAATCTAAGGGTCCCAGAGCAGTGGACTCGAACCCGGGACCTCCGCGTGGATTTGTACCTAATTTTGGAAATTACTTTATGGAAGATAACAACACAATAACTCGGATGGAGTGGCCAGTTCAAACCTCAGATCTACACCCTATTGAAAATGCTACACATCTCGAGCTTACTAGGGTTAGAGCTAATGCCACTACCTAAATCTGCTGAGACATGCCTTTCTTGAAGATTGGGAACAAATCTGCCAGGAAAGTATAAGGGGGGCCTTATGATAGGTATAACACGGCTTTGTATGCTGTCATCTGTGCCTCGAGAGGCAACACCTCAAATTGAGTTTTTTTTTTGTACGCAATCTTTATAAATTTCTAAAAAATTTAAATTAGAGAAAGGTACTATTCATTTTTCAACTATTTTTTAACGCTTTACATTAACTTCATAGAAAAAAAAAAGCTTCAACATTATTAAATAAATACCTCAGAAGAGACAAATGATCAAAAAAACAAACAATTTAAAGTAAGTTATTAAAACAATATCTCAAATAAGTTCCGTTTTTTTTTTCTCAATTGCCTCGCATTGCCTAGTCTTCAGTTGTTTGAGTTTCCGGCTTGAAAAGCTAACAAGTTTACATTTTGTGATTTGAGATAAAAATTGTTTACTACTTATTGCTTGTGCAGAAACATTTATGAATTATTCTACTTTGTTTAATCAAGAGGGTTTTTTTTTTCTTTAATAAATACAAAGTTCTGCAAATTAATTGCACTTCTAGAAATGAGCGATATTTTTTTAATGTTGTAGGATTAAAGATTTCCGCTTTTCTTCATCACATTTAATTTTCCATAAGATTAATACCTACTCAAGCGCTCTCTCTAGAAAACTCTTCAAAATCAATTTTCTCAGGAAAATATTACTAATAAAATTGATAATCCAATAAACATATACAAAATGCATAATTACGTTTAAAAAAAAAATCATTAAAACATTGAACATTGGAGTTAATAATTAAATTAAATAAATGTACATGTAATTTGGTACTATTCTTTTAATGATAGAACAAGTTTCAACTTTTCACCACTGAGAGCAGCACTTTCTAGAGGTGAACTGGTTATTACATACATATTTATATTATTGACTGTATTAATTAGTTAACTTAGAAGGAATGATAATTATTATTAAATAAAAATATTTTAAGGACTTTGTACGATGTAAAAATTAAAATGAAAAATAAATTTAACCTTTATCCTTAATATTTATTGAGTAGCAAATACCTCTCTTTTCAGTTACTTCTATTTAATCGGCAATATTATTTGATTTTGATTTTTTTCTTGATTACTAGAAATCAAACTTCATTGTAATCTTCAATTACATTAAGCTAGTGCTAGTGTCCTGTAATCATCAAATGCCAAATATTTCGATATTACCAAATTTCAGTGATACACTTACGCCTAATTTATTTACCAAACATTGTTACAAAAAGAGAGAATAAAAAATTACAGGAAATTTAAACATTACTTCCGTTTAAATAAATAATCTATAGATCCATCTTACTTCATTTCCAATTTTCTCAAAAAGAAATAGAAGCACTTCTTCAAGACAAAGTCGATTTTCTTGAATTAGTTCTATTTGGCCAAAAACTTGGTAACTCCTAGATTTTTTTCTGTATAATAAACTAGAGAAACTACGCTATGAAGCTACGCTATTTAATTAGCCAATCCTATAAAAATGATCACTCTTCATAACTATAAACTATAAAAATTGGATAGAGAAGTGCAAATAGTTTGTTTGTGTTTTTCATTTTCAACCTCAGCCATCCTTCTAATGCACAAACATCATAACAGTTCCCAAAGTTTCGTAAAGCAAATAAATAATTTATCAGTTCAGTTAAATGTTTTAGAAGGAAGATAGAAGAAAATGTAAATATGTAATTGTATTATTTTGCCCCCCCCAAAAAAAACATCCTTGGTAATGTGGTTTATTTTATATATTAATTTACGGATTATACCAAATTAAAAATAAAATGTAAAACAAAAAAAGCATTAAAAATTAAGAATAACAAATAGATGTCAATATGACACTTCTGAACAACTGGACAATTTTAGAATATAGAAAAATAAATACTATTTTAATAATGATCAGAATATTATGAAATTGAATTTCAGTGGTAACTGATTGGTGTTATGTTTTCATTGTACTGATATTATTCAAGTATCATAGTAGAATAAAGTACTTAATGTAATTAGAACTATAAGATTTTTGAAAATGTGGATAGAACCGCAATGCTAGATAATATCTGGTATTTTATTCACCGCAGCATACATATTTATTGTGGTTCCTGACCGGTTTCGGATTTTCATCCATCGTCACAGCAAATTCCCACCAAGTTCGTGTAGAGAGTTCATTTCAACGCAATGTTTATGTTACACTCACACTTGTTGGTTTAATATATGTCGTTTTATTTTTTTTTTTTCTTGAATTTTATATTGGGCTGGAGGTTGTTTAAATATTTTAAAAGTGTATCTGTATCAATGTCATGACATACATATGAAAATGAATATATATACAACCAACAAGTGTGAGTGTGACAGAAACATTGAACTCTCCACACAAACTTGGTGAATTTGCTCTGATGATAGATGAAAATCCGAAACCGGTCAGAAAAACTATAAAATATGCATGCAACGATGGAAAAAATACCAGATATATTTTTTTTTTTGTTTAGAAACGTTGACACTTGTTTGGTTAAAGGTGGAAATATGGAAATCAAGAGATTATATGTTTAATTTTAAATTACGATGGCTTTCCTTTTAAAAGGCAATAAAAAATGTGGATTCACTCTTTAACAATAAATACAAGTAGAATATTATTTTTTAATTAAAGTTGAAAAAGCTAATTAGTGGATTAATTAATTTACAAGTTAGCTATAGCAAGTATATCATTAAAAGTATACTTGATATTAATGTACAAATTAAAAAAATAAAAAATAAAAGATGCGACCAAATATATTTTATTCCATTATATTACTTTTGACGTCCTTTAAACTTTCTTAATGCACTCAAAGATAATAAAAATAACTCGCATTTTATAATTTAATTATTTAAGATTAAAAGGGATCCAAGAGTGGTTCCAAAGTAATTATTACATTACATTATAATAACAATATACTCTTGCATTACACCTTGTATAATAATTATACCTTGCATTATAAATACTGCATTATACCATGTATAATAAATACATTAAAATTTAGATATTTTAGCGAAAATAGTACAATGTGTTTTATCATATATTTTATACACTTGTTTTATAAAAAATTTCTTCAACTATATTTAAATATTGCTTAGTATTAGCTTTGTAAAAAAGTTGTGGCATTCAAAATATATTCGCTTTAAATTACAATATTCCCCATTCAATGAAACACACAACATAATAAAGAAATAGAAAAGTACTTTATCTTAGTTATTATCTTGCACAAAGCGCTTACAGTAAAACTGAAATAGTCTATTTTTTTTGGCTTTATCTTAAAACTGGCCTAATAAATTCTGTCGCTCGAATATGTTTCACATAAATTATGTGTACGTACATAAATAAATAAGGAATAAAATCTTTTTTACAGTGAATAAATTCACAATTATTCTAATTTAAAGCAATTGTACAATGTCTATATAAAAAAATAATAACATTTTGTTAAAATAACAAAACAAAAGTCATGTAAATAATATTTTTTTTCCTTTTTTTAACCAACATAGTTATTGGTTAATTGCACGCTTTGACCCTTCCCATCTTTTGAATAATCTATATATATAAAAATTCAGCATCCGTATGTTTGTGGCCGCAAAACTCGAAAAGTAGTCGATGGATTAACTTGAAATTTTTACACAACGTTGCATTTCTATGTAAGAGTGTTTGTTTATATATACTTTTTACTCCGAAGTTTCCACGGAAACGGGAAATTCCGAGTGTTTCGCGAGGTTGGCAGAAATTAGATTAGATTCTTTGGGGGGGATTGGCTCTTCAGCCTGCCCTGTGGGTGTATTGTGGCACCCCCAAAGTTGGAACTGTGGAGTCTGGTGAGGTCTCCCCTAATGGTCAATTTGCGCACCCTTTCGAGCCTGTCTGCCTTAATAGACAATAGACCCGAGTGGCGTCCCTGGCTGGGGCTTGCAGGCACCATCTTTTCTTCTCCTAAGAGGCGGTACCTCAGCCATTCTAGCCCCTCGCACTGACATAGCATGTGCAGTGCTGTTTCCTCTTCTTCCTGACAAAACCTACACACGTTATCCATTGCCAGGCTCACATGGTACATGTGCTTATTGAGTCTGCAATGGCCAGTGAGAACGCCAACTGCCCTCCTTATGGCCACCCGGCCTAGTAATAATATAATAATCAACATACTTTATAAACGAAAAATTGTTGAGACATAATCCATTATCAAGAATGGAAAAGATTTTTTAGTATTTCTTCAACGTGACGCTTAAAAAAAAGTAAAAAAAAGAGAAAAAAAAAATAGTTGCAATTAATTAAGGGAAAGGACAGGGAAAAAAAGAATTAAGAATAAAAAAGTAAAATTTAAAAAAACCAAAATAGTCTAGATTAGTTTAATTTAGGAAACTAAAAAATCTAGCAGAAACAAAAGTGAAAAGCTTATTAAAATAAAAACAAAAGAATGATTTTATTTTTCTGACAGATAGAGACATCTTGTGGCAATTTTTGTAAACAGAAATGCAAACAAAAGATAGAGACATCTAGTGGCAAATTTTATAATCATAATTTAAATTGCTTTGTTGGTAAAGTAATTTTCAGTGGGGTTTAACTTTCAATATCAAATTAAGTGTCTTGGGCGTGGACGTACCCACACATTTTACCATTAAAATTTTTGTTAAACAATGATAAATTTAGCAGTTATATGCGGGACTCGACTGGTAACCACTTTTATTCTTAAATATCTTTCAGCAATTTCTTCCTAACCTTGATATTTATTTAATTGAAACGTGGCAATCCATTTTTACTTTCTCTTATTTTTTTTTTTGTAATCTCCAGAAATTGAAAAGAAGTGAAAATCAGAAAGATATAAAAAAGCAGTTTTCTAAAAATATGTGCAAGAAACAACGAAAAAATACTCAGTACTGTGTTTATTATGCTTTGCACATTTTATTTAATTATTTGCAAATTGAAACTTAAAATGAAACAAAACTTAAATTTCCGGATTCACCTGGTAAGATGTTTTTTGTAAATTCTTTTGACCAATTTTTTCACTGTAGATCTAGTTTTGTATCGTATTGAGGAAAACTTATGATTTAAGGATAATGTTAAGTGAAAAAAAACTATTAACTGTATAATCATTTATTAATTAACAAGTAAACAATGGAATATTACAAAATGCATTCAATTGAAACTTAATACAATGATTCAAATCAAACACAATTACGCAATTTATCTTAAGCATTTATTGACAATTATGTTCAAAAAGACGTTTTAAAAGAAGTTAATATTTAAAATTTAGTGTGAAAATTAATTTTTCAAAGAAAACAGATCTTCCACAAGAATCTAACTTATTTTTTCCATTTCGTTTCTTTACAAATTGCAGCAAAAAAAAACAAAAAACTAACAATATCACAGTAAGTAAATAATATCAATAATATTTATCATTTCATTGAGCAATTCCAGTAATCATTAATATTACCTCCAATAAGAATTTATGAAGGAGATATGATTTCTAGGGGAACCTTACTGAACACTCGGTTGCCAACTTCTTTGAACGCAACACCAAATGCTTTGGATACAGCTGGACGTAATTCTTTTAAAATCTCTGGCCAATTTTCATTAAGGAATACATTCATAGTATCACCTGGTTAATCAGACATAAAATGAAAACAATTTATTAGTAATAATTTTAATAATACAACAATTAAGTCTGTGTCAATTTGGAATGATGGTATGATTGCCAAAATTTGCATATTCTAGGTTAAACTAAACCTTTTTTTTAATGAAGTTAAACCTTTTCTCAGTCAATTAGACCTACCGTACTCTGGACAATGAACTAGCATTTTGCTTATTATAATTCAAATAATCAAATATTATCCAGAAATTTGGCTCTACAGGCCATTGTTCTCTTTGAAAATTGAGAATTATTATAATTTCTTGATTTTATTATTTTTATTAATTCTTTAATTTCGTTTTCTTTGTTGATTGAAATTAAATGGCTTATAAAAATAAAAATCACTTTTTATTTTCAAAGACTTGCTCAACCAGAGCTGCATGGCATTAATTATTACGGTGGATCTGATGAGGAGCATTATAGGCTGAGGAAGCATATGAAACTATTGGCTCTGGTTAACAGAGGTCGTTGCAGGTTTCTCTTGACAGTGAAGAACCCATTCCTTGTCCTTTACTGTTGCGAGAGCCTTGACAAAAACGAAATTCTTCCAACTGAGCGGCGAACTATTTGGAGGCGCCTCTCAAATTGCTTCGAGGCTTGCTCATAGTCAGCAGTTAAGTGGGATTTCACATATCTTTGAGATCATTCCCCTTCTTAATTTTGTTTTATACTCATCACTGTCGAAAATTTGAAAAAAATGGAGAAGTCGTTTTCGAGAAAATCATAAAAAAACTAAAAAATTGAAGCATGCCGTAATGTCGCAAAATGCGGTTGATATAAATAAAAATAAATAATTTTGTCGTATTCAGAGGGCCTCCACATAAATTTTCAGTGAAAATTCAATTATGAATTTTGAATTGAAGCTCGCAATATTTCCTTCTCTTAGCAGTCAGGGAAAAAAGAACTGTTTAATTCACTGTGGTTTACAGCAAAACGTCAAAGAATCTTCTGTATGCAACAGTCCTCAGTGTCTAATAATTATTTCAATATACAAATTACTAGTCAGGAAAGAGATTAGCTCAGTGGTAATGTGCTGGACTTTCCCACAAGCAGGTCCCGGGTTCGAGTCCAGCGGTGCTGGCCTTAGATTTTCTCTTCCTAGGAGCCTCTACAGCTCACTATAGCTCATATGGACAGTGTTGTCTGTAAGGAGAGAACACTGCCTTAAATAAATAAAAAAAAAAAAATTACCTAGAGCTTTGTCTCCGTTGAACAAATTCTCCAGAAGTATTTCCATTTTTTTAGCATCAAAAGTGAAATCGAAATTACTAATTTGGTAGTATTTCTTATCATTCTTTTGTATTTCTTTGAATTTCAATTGTGCACTTCCAGTGAAATCAACTGTTACAACAAACATTATAGGATAATTCTGGTATAATCTATTAAAAATTAACACTTATTCTACTTAAACAACTAAAAATGAGATTCTAAATGCATCTATAATCTTTAAATGCCATATTTATTTGTTACTATGATTGTTCATTTATAATATTATTTATTATGTTTATTATGAAGTAATTTTGTTTGTAATAGGCGCTCTTCTCTCAGAGATCAATAAATGCCAGTAGGATCAATTTGGATCACAGGAAAATAGTTTAATTGCCAAAGGTCAGTTTAAATTGGACAATAACTGTTCAATTAATCAGACAGAGCTGATTGCAGTGTTAGAGACGACTGAATAGATCTTGAACACAACTCACCAAACAAGAATTACATTATACGATTACATAGTCAAGTCACCATGAAACTTTTACTGGTAAGTGAAAAACCGGTCTATTCTAATCTTAGATATTAAGAAAAACAAAAAATGTTAAGCAATATGCTAAGATTATTACAAGCGCATATTGGTGTTGCGGATAATGAGCTGGTGGATTACAAAGCTAAGGAAGCCGTACAGGATGTCTCTTTGCCCATAAGTTTTGACAAATACCTTTCTTCCTTTCTTAAATCAACAGTGAAGAAAAGAAAAAAATCTAGAAAAGTGTGAGGAAATTCACAAAGTTTGCTGTAACTAAAGCATATTTTCCTAAAGTCACCGACCGGTTAAAGGCTTCTATTATCAAAACCTCACTTTTAGATTAACATTTTCTTGACTGGACATGGTCCTTTCAAACACCCTATGCATCATCTTAAGGGCTAACAAGAATTTCAAATTGTTCTATGATAATTTATCACTACAAAATCCAGGCCATATATTCTTCAACTACAGGGAGGACGAGCGCTCCAACAAAATTCATAAAAAGATTATTCTTACACTTCGCCCATAGAAATCTAGTATTGATAGAAAATTATACATATTTTGTGGATTTTCTTCACACAAACTGGAGAGATGTAAACGGCCAGTTTTGCTTTAAAAGTTACTTTAGTCACTTTGTTTCCATTTATTTGACATGCTAGATATTTTATGGGCTAATTATTATTATGATTTTGTTGCCTTCGTGTAGTTGGAGAATTTAGTTTGTAATGAGTTATTGGAAATTTTTTTGTTTAATTTTTCTACATTATAGTTTTATTTCATTATCATTTTATCAATAACAATAATAATATCATTTCACTGCTATAGTGATACCGCTTTAACTAATTGTAAATTTAATGCATGTGATACGTTTATGGCAAAATGCCGAATAAATTTCCTTTGCCTAGGATTACTAACGAAAGGCAAACAAAAATAAATAAATCTGAAATAAGTAAGATGTGGTACTTACTGAACGTTAAATTACAAAATCCATTGCCCTGGATTGGTAGGACCAAGACCTGGCCAGTTACGTTGTAGCCACCTGTAGCCACTATTGCCGGTACTTCAATATCTACATGCATATCCTTCCAATCAGTTCTACAACAACACAGATGGTATGACGATCGGCAGTTATAAATATTATATATCTGATATATGAAACACTCAAACGATTTCTCCCTTACTAAAATTTTCATTGTTATAATAGGAAAATTTTTATAATTTCCCTTCTTGTTGTAAGAGAAAAGTATTTGATCACATAAACGTTTTCATAATTGGAGTTTTCATAAGAAATACATGTTTTGAGTTTGCCTGAATATGAAAAAAATTGCTGGAGCGAATAACCTGTAATGTTTGTTTTGATTGAACGGTTGGTGAACAGAATTTAACCTACTCGATTCTTAGCAAAATATTCGGTCAGTATCTGTCAAATTGCAACTTTACCTACATAAATTTTTGCTTTTTGCTATTGCTGTCAGGAGGAAGTATGCAATTGTAAAAAATTTTCGATATTGAATAACAACTCAAGGTTTCCTGAGTCAGTAAATGTGGTTTCTAGATATTGATCTTGTTTGTATACACGAGTTAAGTGTTTATGTTCAAAAAAACTCAAAAACGGAACGACGGAGAAAGTTCAAACTTGATATATCGTTTAAGTTCTACCATGGAACCTAAGAATAAGATTTTTGGACAAAATTGGCCAACCGTAAGTACCTATCCAACCCATAATTTACAACCCAATTATTATTATCAATAAGAAGGAGTAAATTCGAGATCACAGAAGAGGAGTTTCTGATAATGACGCGATCTTGTTTCCTTAGAATAATTTAATCAAGATATTATTAATACTATTCTGTTTTAACAGGTCATATGAATTATTTGTATGATCATTATTTCATTTTTTTTTAAAATTCAAATAAACTAACTTACTTCACATTTGTAATTTTCAAGTCTTTAACACCAGCGATTTCCAGATGTTCGAAATTCAATTTAATACTTACAGGACCATGTCCTTGATCAATGGCTATTGTATCGAAATGCATTGGGTCCAATGGAAACACACCTAAACTAGGATTACCTGCAAATATAATAGATTTTAAAGATAAAGCAATTAACTTTTAAAACTGCATGCTTGACCGTATTTTAACATCATTGTAAATTTCTTTTCAAAGATATTAGTTTCGTTTATTTATATATCTTATGTAGACGATATATCAGTTGGTAATTACGTATCAAATCACCATTTCAATTCATTATTTTGAAATGAAATCTTCGAAAAGAGATTACCACTTGGAACTACATCGTACTAGGTATGGAAAATAAGATATCCATTATGGAACGTGAATTACCTTCTTTTTTTAAAAATAATTCTTGATTTTTTAAGGAAAAATTACGATTGTTCATTCAAAATCAAAGATCTGAGCTGCTCGTAAATAAATTTAGCCTTTAGGGAAGGAAACATAGACTAGCTACTTTTTCGGATTCTTCACATCCCGGTAGTCCCAGTTTGAAACGAGAATATAAGAAAGAAAACTCCAGTGAATGGTGGTGTGGTGAAAGCGGTATTGAATTTGAAATTGAAATATAGCCAGGATGAACGAAGGAAGATTGATTGGTAGAGAAGGCAAAACAGTATTGTTTTGTTGGATCTGTAATATTTGCTTTTGACATACTTTTTTTTTTACAAACCAGTTGAATTATTTTTGTTCACATTACTGGGAATATATTTCTTAACATTATATTTTATTTTTTATTCTTAGCCACTCTTAAGACTTAGAGTGATGTGATTGGAGTAAAAAGCCCTCTGTTGAATACAAGATCACATATAGCTGATATCTGCCAACAAGATCACCACCAACGTGTTCTAAACCCCCTCTGTTACGCTCACTTGTACAATACGGTACGAAATGGGCTACAACATTGAAGAACCAAGCTTCCTCTAACGTATGTCTAACTTACACCAAAAGCTAGAAGTTTGAAAACAAGCATCAAGATCCTAAAATCAACTGTTAAGCAGTCTAAAACCAACTCAGTATATAAGAGTTTTTAAATCAACAACTAAAGAGCCTACAACAAGAAATCAAGAAGTCAAACTGATTGCAAACGGCATTCAAGAACTTACTAAATATTATCTAAGAGTCTATAAATATTTTCTCAAAGAGTTACTTCAAACAACTGTTTATAACAATGATAAATTTTCTTCCCTCAGCTCTCTGCTAGGAGACCAGCTACATCATTCATCAAGAGAATCTACATCAACTCTCTTCGTTCGGTTACCCTTTCCTCTCTATCATTCTCTATGTATAGTATAAATTGTGAGTGCAGCTTGTGAAGTCTGTTTATTATTCCATCAACATTGCCTTTCGCTATCATCCTGCCCCAATTATTTTGCAAGTGAATATTAGATCACTCTGGAGAACTTCCCAATTTAATGAATCTTGCTGGTGTGGTCGGAGCGGGGGTATATGGGGGCAGGCCTACAGTTAAGATTAAGGCCAGCCTAGGGAAGTAAGCTACGATCTTTCAGTCCGAAGTTGTGGCGTTACAACTCTGCGCTAAGGAGATTATAAGGCAAGGGTTAGTGAGTAGAAGAGTGGCTATATACTCCGATAGTCAGGCAGCCATGAAGGTACTTTCCTCACACCAAATAGCTCAACACTGGTGTGGGGCTGCCTATCTGCCCTAACCGAGGTGGTTGTTCTGCCCTAACCGAATAAGCTGACACTTGCTTGGGTGCCGGGCCATGCGGGGTTCCTTGGTAACAAAAGGGCGGATGGGCTCGAAAGATACCTTTATAGGCCCCGAGCCCTTCTGCGGGTTGCCCAGAAGCCTCATTCACGCTTCTATCAAGGAATGGATAGAAGACCAGCGTCTGCGATGGTGGGAAAGTACGCCAGGGCAGAGGCAGGCGAAATTCTTTATTAAGAGACATTTGCCTAAATTTACCAAGGACCTACTGAGCCATAGCCGAATGGATATAAGGCTAATAACTAGGCACTGTAGACTGAATAGGCAGACCTACCATTTTTACTTGCATTATGCATTTAGACAACGCATTATACCCCGAGGAGGAAACCCCGGTGTACATCCTTTGTGAATGTGCCGGACTGGCAAGAACAAGGTTTCTTCAACTGGGGACTAGTAATCCTGAAGTCACGAACTTCATGACGGAGCCTCTTTCAGCTTCGCTAGCCCTGATTAAGAGGGCGAAGCTGAAGGATATGCTATAAATTAAGGGGATCCACAATAGACCACCTCTTAATGTAGGTCGCAGTGGAATGAGGTGCGGCCCTCCCCAAACTAATCAAATCTTGCTGGTGTAAAAAGGGTTCTTCCAATCAGTCGCGAGCTAGATCTCGCGATCTTCTGAAGAGAAAACATTAGAGAATTGAAAATTTCACACCAAATGATAATTCAGTGTAGTGGTAAAAAACAGTAATCATACAAACTGGACCAGAATGGTCTTAGATTGTGCTACAGTTAACGTGTGTTGCAAAATGATCCTTGTATAAAGTGATGTCTAGGTCGTCCTTGTAGCAGACGGAGTAATGAGGGGCTTTAACCTCAAAAAGAAATCCAATGAATGTATGGCCCGGCCACTCGGAATGTTTTTTTTTTTTTTGCTATTAAATACTAGTTTTGAAACAATTATTAGCTCAATAAATGAACAAATATAATTGTAGATAACACCCAATTATTTTGGAAGAAACATAATTATCGTTTTAAAACGAAAAAAAAGAGGATATTCGTGAATTTTAATTTATTTTCGTGGCACTTAAGATTTGTTTTTTATAATTAGTCCATCTGCGTGTCACGCAGGCAATTTTACTTTTAATGAATTTTTATTCTATACATATTAGCAATAAGAAACAATTTATTTCAATTAGAAATACCGTTAAAAAAAAAAAAATCAAGTTACCTCCAACAAGATCATGTACAGCCTCCTCGATAGCTCCTTTCAGACAGTCATTCATTCCAGGATCATCTTTCTTGCATGTCTTCCAAGTTTTAGCTAATTAAATATAATAATATATTAAATTATTTTTAATAACTATTAATTAATTCAAATATACTTATTTAATAATAATTAAATATGTTAATTATTGAAACCTTGGAGTATAATAATAGTAACCCACTAGTCAGATTTTATATTTCCAAAGATTCAAAAATCTGATTTGAAACACTCACATGATTTGTCAAATTTTTTTTTCAAACTTGGATTTTTACGTATATAGTGTGGCTCTAACAAAATACAATGACAGTGGGGTATATTATTTGATAGTACTCTAGACGTAGGCAGTTAGACGTGGTAGGAATTCAGATGAGAACGCCTTCATCATACCCGAATAACATTCAAACGACCAACATCATAGACGGCCATCAAAAATTCCTCAAAAAATCAATTTTTTGTAGAAAAATATTAAAAACAAAAAAAAGTTACGTCAACAATTTGTACAGTTAACGTTCAAAAAATCCAAAACATTAAAAAACAAACGTCTATAAACTTATATTACCGGTTAATCGGTTAGATTGATTCTTCAAATTAATTAAGTATATAATTTTGCAAACCTGGAGTTAAAAGCAACCCGGTGAATATCTTTGCAAGAAGTGCCTCTATAATATAGGGTTGGTGCAAAAATAATGCAGGTTTTTTATATGCCAAAAAAAAAAATTATTATAATTTGTATAAAACTAAGATTATTTATTCAAAATATGTTCCATCATTATCAACACATAGTTGCCAACGTGTCAGAAGCATTTTTATTCCAGTTTCTAAAAAATCTTTATTTAAACTCTCAATAAACTCGCGGAAGGCATTTTCGGTTTCACTTCGGTCCCTAAATTTTTTTCCTCTTAAGAAGTTGTCCAAATGTCTAAATAAGTGGAAGTCCGGCGGCGAGAGATCGGGGGAGTATGGAGGGTGCGGAAGTGTTTCATATTTCAATTCCTGAAGTTTCCTGAGAGTTGGCATTGCGATATGTGGCCTGGCGTTATCGTGAAGAAGAATTGGTCCTTTCCGATTCACCAATGCTGGACAAAGATTTTGCAATTTCCTATGCATTTTGTCAATTTCTTGACAATATGTTTCAGCCTGATTGTTTCGCCAGTATTTAGGAAGCTGTAATGAATAACACCTGCAGTAGACCACCATACTGTCACCATTACTTTTTTCGGGTGCAGGCTTGGTTTCGCGAAATGTTTTGGTGCTTCATCCTTGTCCAGCCACTGGCCTGACCGTCTCCTGTTGTCGTATTGGATCCATTTTTCATCACATGTCACGATTCGATTAAGAAATGGTTCATTTTGGTAGCGCAACAGAAGAAAATTGCAAATTTCAAAACGCCGATGTTTTTGGCTCTGGGTCAATTCGTGAGGTACCCACGTGTCGAGCTTTTTAACTTTACCAATTTGTTCGAGATGGCGAACGACTGTTGAGTGGACAACACTAACTTCTCTCGCAAAGTCCCGAGTGGTTTTGCGAGGGTTATCTTCCACCAATGCCCTAAGATGGTCGTGATTAACAACAGAGGGCCTACCGCGACCTTCCTTGTCTTCGAGATCAAAATCTCCAACAAGAAATTTTTGGAACCATGGCTGCACTGTACATTCACTGATGCTTCCTTCACCCCAAACAACATTGATATTACGCGCAGTTTGAGCCGCACTTCGACCAAGTTTGAACTCGTAAAAATAAATTTGACGAAAATCTTGTTTTGACATGGTGAATATCGGAGGTCTTAACTCATACAAAATGGAACACAAACTAAACTGATATTTGAGGAAAAACAACATTAATAAACATTGTTTATAATCCATTACCTAGACTGGAGGATTATCTTTGTTTACTTGGCAAGCAGAAGTAAACAAAAGATGAAAGTTCAAAAACCTGCATTATTTTTGCACCAACCCAATAATTAGATACGTTATTAATATATCACCTCCTTTGAATAATGGAAAAACAATAGATTTATTAAAAATGGGCGGGATTAAATTAACATGGTAAATATAATTTAAAAAAACTGGCAGGGACAATCTATCAGGGACTTTTTTTTTTTTTTTATAAAATTCTTAGGTAATACGATCAACGCCTGGGGCTTTATTATGTTTTAAATTAGATACAGCAAAAAGAAACTCATCTTTTAAGTTGAAGGGGGGGAGGAATTAAGAAAAGAATTATAAATAAAAGTTCCGGCATATTGAACTAATAATGTATATAGCTCGATAATTTGGAAAAAAAATACTTTGGGCGGGGCTAATTAGGCATCATTAGACATCAGGTGAACTAATAATTAGACAAGAACCAGCTAATTAGATATCAGGTGAACCAATAAAGAATGTAAATAGACGCAGTTTTAACCAGCAGTTATAGAGCAACTTTGTTTTTTTAAGTTATGTCGAGCAATCTGGAATATACTAAATGGAGGATTAAGAAAGAAGAACTGTGAAATAATTATTATTATTATTATAAATGCTTTATTAGCTAATAACAATTTTACATGTTTTATTTTTACATTCATTTAGCGCCTTGATCAAATGATCGTCAGGCGAGTTCCGCACTTCTCTTTTATTATTTAAATTTAACACTATTACAATAATTGCAAGTTAACAATTGTTTCCATAGAATATAGATTTCCCATTAATAAATCAACACTAAATAATATAGATGCCAACAATGCCAATATGGATTAAACAATCAATAAAATTAAATAAACTATACCATAACAAACCAATAATAATCATAGAATAATATACTGATATAATATAGAGATAGTACTGATATAATATAGAGATAGTACTGATATAATATAGAGATAGCACTGATATAATATAGAGATAGTACTGATATAATATAGAGATAGTACTGATATAATATAGAGATAGTACTGATATAATATAGAGATAGTACTGAATAATATACATATATATAATGAAATAACAGTAGTAATAATATATCATTTATAAAATAAAATGACTCTTTCTAGATGGTAATTTCGCTGATTTTACCTTGCCAGTATTTATATGCATATTTTATATAAGATGCAAGCGCGTGCCAATTTTTACCATTGATTAATTCCAAACATAGTTCACTTGTAATTGTGGTATTCCAAAGTATTGTTGCCTATACTCCGCCAGCAAGGCGGACATATTGCACAAGGGGCAGTTAAACTAACGTTTCGGGTACCCAAGGTTTATTAGTCAAGTTCAATATATCTGACTTAATTTTAATTATTAATCTGAAATTTTGAATTCAGATAATGTTTTTGCAAAGAGAAGTTTAAATAACTATAGAGATGGTGGTATGTACTATTTGTAACTCTAGACCGTAATTGGCTCATTTCATTTTCCGCCATTTTTTTCAATAGTTCAACCGATATTTTACCCCACTGACTATTATCCAATTTAAATTTACTCCACAATTTGTATTTGGTTAGTAATTCGAACCACTCCCCAGCCCAAGTAATTCTCTTATTTAAAGAACTGTGAAATTTGAAACCCTATTGTTAGACATAGTGATATTATTTCCGTTTATTTCTAAATTGATTGAAAATCTGGCCAAAGTTCCATAAAATCGCGAATAAAATTACACCGAATTATAAAATATACCTTCGACTTGTTAAAAAAGACATATTTATATTCTTTATTTGAATCAATATATTAAGCACTTCTATCTAACAATATTGTCTGGAATAGATTTAATCCAATAAATGACTTATTCCTTAACTGAAGGCAGGTATCGTCAAACTAGGGTTTCTTTCTAAAAAAAAAACCTTAATAAAGCCCAGAAAGAAGTGGAAGTAGGGCAGCAGAGCTTAATAGCATCTGTAAAAGCATTTAATCAATCTTGAACTCCGGAAGGAAAACAAAAAATTGAGTATTTCTTAAAATGGAATCCATTTTGGATTTATAATTATCGGCTATATCCTCTGTCCAAAATAGTTAAGCTATAAGAGACCACACTGTTACCTCCAAGGAAGTTTCAAAGTTCAGTGACAAATATTTAAAGGAAGAGATCTAGGAAAAACTTACTGGTAAAACATAAAAATCATCAATAGCAGAAATACAATCAAGTGAAATACTGCTAATAACATTTACTGATGCATATTACTTATATAAAAGTGAATTCCCTTTTATTGTCAGCCCAAAAATCTCCCATTCAAAATTATCACATTATAATTATCACAGAATTCCACAAAACTTGGCACCACTAACATCACCAATTCCCATCCCTAAAAATGTCGGCATTTATCAACTAGCAAGTTGTTATCGGGAAGGGTCTGAGAGGTAGCAATCCTAACCTTTACAATGCCTCTCCTACCATCACATAAATCTAAGTGAGTTGTGCTCCACCTAAATAGTTTTTTTTTCAACTTTAGGAAAACTATTTTCTCAAAAGTTACAATTTATAAGAGTAAAGATGATTTACTCACGTAATGAATAATATCCGTTTAAGTCCAAAAGTTAAATCTTGAAAATATTATATACTTATAGCTTTGTTAATTGCATTAAATCACTTATAACGCAGAAACTGTTCGATAGATTTTTTTTTTTTAAATAAAACTACACTCAAACAACCTCAAAAAAACACACCTTTTGTATATAAACTCAAATAATGAAACCATCAATACAGAAAAAATGACAAAGCTAAACAAACACGTCCTTATAGTATTAGGACTAAACGTCAATTCTCTCAAAACAGGTATATCCGGCGAAAATTCAAAAAAAAAAAAAAAATAAATAAATAAACCACAATTAAGGGCAAAGTTTGAGCGTTGAAAACATTATTAAACTAGTTATAAGAAGTTTATGATGCAAGGGACAGATTGAGAAAAAAAAAAAAAAAACGAATTTAGTTTATATGTATAATTAAACGAATTTAACAATCTTTATTTAAAATTTATTTCAATAAAGAGATACAAATTAGTCATTTTTCTATAAAAACATAGAATACTGAACTGTCGCAATGCCTAGAAGATATAGTTAGCTATCTGACTGGAGCGGGTGTTGGTGTAGTGGTTATGTGCATGGACTTGTAAGTGGGAGGTCCCCAGTTCGATTCCCGCGTATAACTGCTAAATTTTATATTGGTTTAAAAAATGTTATATTAGTAAAGTAGGTGCTTCCGTCCTCGTCCACGACACCTTATTTGGTTGTTGGACGTTAAGCCTGCCTGAAAAAAAATAGGCATTACTTTACTTTACTTACAGTTATCTGACTATGATAGGGATTGATTGCCGGAATGTAAGAAACTGGATCCTTGTGAGAAACTTAATTTAACTGAAACACAGTTCTTTACTAAGTACAGATTTGAAGATATTTATCTAAAGATGTAGAAATAATCAACTTTTCAGCAGAAGTTTTTGCCTTTCAACTGTTGTTGAAAAAGATTCGGTAAATAACTATATACAAATGGGTTTCCAACGGGGTTAAAATTTGCTCAGTAATAACATCCGTTTGGTCTTATCAATCTTAGGAGAGGAATGAGATTGTTATTAGTTTGGTCAACGATTGATCTTGAAAAGTTTCCAGGCAGCTGCGTAATTTTGAATTTGATATTCACCCAGTGTTTTGGTGAGGATACCAGAGAGTTGTATTTTGTCATTATCAAAGCAAAACCGGACATAAGAATTCAGTTTTCTGATATTAATAGAACTTTTTTAGTTTAAAGACTCAAAAAAAAAAAAAAATCGAGTTCATTAAGCCAGATATTTGACTATAATATAAATTGCTTAATTACTTTCTCTTGCTCCTAGTAACAGGAAGTATCTATTGTAATCGTGTCAATTTTTCGATATCGAATTTTGTTTTCAGGTCGCTGAGTCCAAAAAAATAATTTTTAGAAAATGATCTCTCTGTGCGTATATTTGTATGCATAGCTCAAAAACTAAAAATCGCCGAAAGTTCCAAAATGATATTCCGATGGGTATCACCATGAGATCCGACAGGACCATAAACTGTCAAAATTCCTGAACCGGAAGTGCCACTTTACTAGTTGGATTTTTTTAAAAAGTTTTTTGCGGTTTTCCTCAAAAATAATTCTTGGTATATTCTTTAAACTTGATATATTAATTATACATAAAAAGAGTTCTAAATCTTATGTGAAACATTTGTTTGGAAAAATTCATTTAAGATTCTTAGAGTGACAGGATTAAGTTTTCCTTCCAATGTGCTGGTTATAGGTTTCATACAATCTATCATCTAAATCATATTGATTAGAATAAAGTACGTTAGGGAAGGGAATAGCTAAGCGGTTAGCGTAGCTGTGCTACCCTTTGTTTTTTTTATCTTGCTAGGAGCCTCTACAGCTCACTGTAGACAGTGAGCGTAGGTGATGGACAGTGTTGTCTGTAACGAAAGAACACTGTCCAGAGGCCGGCAGTGCACTGAGAAGGCTCCGGGCGCCAATGCCCATAAATGTTGACGCGCCTTAAATTAAAAAAAAAATATATACGAAACAATACGATTGGATTCGAAATCCTTTTGCAACCAATGTCTATAAATTCTGCAGATGTACTTTCTCTGCTAATTCGAGAAGAATTTATTGAATTGAGTAACGACGGGTGGTAAAAGTTCACTTTGTCGAAATTCCTGAAGTAACAGAAATTATCACTAAACTCTCTAAAAAGAAGAGCCCTGGCTACGATTTAATAACTCTAATATTCTTCGCCAACTTCCACACAAAGCCATAGTATTCCTAACTACTCTTTACAACGCTATATTGAGAACTACATACTTTCCTATCATTTGGAAATTTGCTTCCGTACGTATGATTCTCAAACCGAATAAACCTACACATCTCCTTAACTCCTACCGTCCTCCCTATTTTAGCAAAAATCTTCGAAAAAATATTACTTCTACGTCTTCAACCAATTCTAGATCACCAAATTATTCCTCACCATCAATTTGGATTTCGTAGTGGACATTCAACAATTCAACAAGCACATCGCGTTGTAGACATCATCGCTACCTCCCTAGAGCGGAAGCAATACTGCGCTGGCCTTTTCTTGGACGTGTCAAGGGCGATCGATTGCGTTTCGCACGAAGGCTTATTGTAGAAGCTCAAAGGCATCCTACTATCTTATTCTAAAATCATATTTAACAGACCGCTTCTACCAAGTTATTCAAGGATCAAGGATTATGGATTTCAGTTAGGAAATAATATGCTCGGATTTCAGACTATGCTATTTCAAGTCTACTCCCATCTTTAACGACACATATGTATGTGAAGAAATCGGTAGACCGGAAGTGCGTTTTCATTGAAGTTATTTCCGTTTTCTACGATTTTATGCATAACAACACCGACGGATTTCATTAAATTTGTTTCACTAACTATGAATATTACAGAGACATATCACTTTTTTCCTTCATTTCAAGGAAGTTCATTTAAAGAATTTTCGGGGGAGGAAAAGTGTATGGTTTCTTCATAAAAGTCAATTTATTAAGTTTAGTTCAAAGTTCTCCTCCAATTGACATAAAATTGAAGACAAACAAATGATTTAGTAAAAACTGTAATTCTGAAGAAAATTAGCCACTTAAATAGGTAATCAGAGATATTTTCCATGATAGCCTACTTCTTTTTGTGGTCATTGAACGGATTCGGGCGTTCGTCCATCAGTTAGGATGTTTTTGTCCAAAGCAGTGTGATAACGTAGACTTGTACAGTGGAAATTTAGTGTTCAAGCAAATTTAGACTTGTTATATTTAAGCCAGTAAAGAACTCATATTTAAGTTTATATGCGTGCGTGAATGGTTTTGCGGATTATGAAAGGTAAAATGTGGAATTATAATATGTGATTTGATCAAATAACGTGCTTTTATAGATTAATTTTTTTTTTTTTTTTTAATTTAAAGCACGTCTCATGTATGGTCATTGGCGACCGGAACCTTCTCAGTGCACTGCCGGCCTCCGGAAGTGTTCTCTCGTTACAGACAACACTGTAGAGGCTCCTAGGAAGAAAAAAATCTAAGGGTAGGACAGCTGGACTCGAACGCGGGTCTTCCGCCTGGGAGTCCACTAAGCAATTCCCTTTCATATATAGATTAATTATTCAACAGCATATTTATTTATTTATTTATACTAACTTACGATCATTCAGCTCAGATTTTATCATTTCTTGTCAATAACTATTTCGCAGTAGCCCACGGTTGACACAATGTTCTTTCGTTTTGTTATAAATAAATAAAATAATAAGATAGTATGGGTAATTAATTATCAAAACAAAATCTCCTTCAAAAACATTGTAATTAAATGAGTCAATTTTGTTGTAATTGTATGATCTGATGTGTCCGGCAAATCGTTCCCTGATTTTTCTGCCTGTCTGGCCAACGTAAATGTCACTACAGTCCGGGCATTATACGTCCCCCACTTGTTGGATGTTTCCATTTTTAAAAAGAACGATGTGCCTTTTAAAAAGCGAAAAACAAAAGTGTTTACCCACTGAGGTATCAACCAACTCCCTCTTAACCTAGTTAGATCCCCAATAAAAACACTTTTTAAAACCAGTATATCAATTAAATTTGCTCTGTGCAAATCTATGTTATCACACTGTTTTTTCACATAAACATCCTGATGATGAGCGAACACCGGAAACTGGTCTATGACCACAAAAAAAAATCAGGCTATCAAGGAAAATATCTCTGAAGCTTTCCAACTCAGCGGAACCAAGCACAAACAACTAAATTTTGTAAATTGATATCTACATTCCCACTAAAATACCCAAAGGAATCTGTGAAAATTTCTGCATTTTGAAATGTTCCGTCATAAGCTATATAATATAATCAAAAAGATAATGATTGAAAAAAAAAATTATAAAAACTATAATGAAAATTGAAAGTACAAAAATTATAAACTTACGCAGTTTAGAAGAATGTGCGTGAAAAATGAATGTCCAACATACTAGTAATACACACAAAGAATACATAGCGGAGAGATTGTGTCCGGTAGACTGGTAGCATGTAAATATTACAATTGATCAATTTTGTCAACAACTTATGTTATATATCTGTATACTATATATTTATACCACTGCCTCTGTCATTAACTAGTTTCTTATATGCTGTATAGAGAGGGAGTAACACACCTATTAAAACAATAATAAAATTAACGAATATATATATATATTTCCCTCACGTATAGAAGAAAAGCTTTATCTTAATTAAAATAATTATTTTTATTATTTCTGTTATATCTTTTAATCATGTTATTGTTTTAGTACTTGTTAAATAGAGTCTAATTTGTCTATTTCCTTTATACTATTAAATCTTCCCACACGCACACACAAACTAAACTAATCATATCAAGGACATTTTTTATGTAAAAACAAATCTGATATGAAACATTCACACAACTTTCTCTTACTGTGAAATGGTAAACTTTCTTCGAACTAAAAAAATAGCACTTTAAAGGAAATCTCGTAACTCCCACCTCTCCCTCAAAAGTGACGTTAAATGAATTTTCCCCGGAGAAATGTTGCAAATAAAAGTTTTAGCTCTTTGTTATTTGTAGTTAATGTACCACGTTTAAAGAAAATCTTTGGTGCCGTTCTTGAGAAAATAGTAGAAAATTGAAAACTATTTTCAGTAAAATGTCACTTCCTGTGGGAAGTGCCACTAAAATGGCACTTAAGTGGGAACCATAACTTCATCCCTTCCCCCCAAAAAATGCCCTTCAATGAATATTCCCAAAAAAATCCGGTTTTAAACTTTGTAGCATATTATATATATAGTTGATATACACATTTGTTTAAAGAAAATCGATTGGAACTATTTTTGAGAAAATCACAAAAAAAACTGGAAGAAAAACCATTTAGTAAAGTGCCACTACCGGTTGATGGATTTTGTTTTGCCTGAAATCTTCGTGTCTGATGCTGTCGGTAATACCTAGTTTGATCTTGCTGCAACTTTTCGTGTTTGAGAAATTCTTTTCACACACAGACACAGACATACAGACACACGGACTATTTTTTTTTTTTTTTTTTTTAAGAAAACAATTTTTTTCACTCAGTAGACCACAAAACGGATATTTCCGCTGAAAACTCGATATCAAAAATTTGACACGATTACAATAATTACTGAATAGTTTCACGATAAGATTTACTCTGAAACACTTTCCCCCCACGATGATATTTAGATTATTTGATAAACTTTGTGCTAATAAACAAGCAAAATCTATCAATCATTAAAAACAAATTAATTTTTTTTTTGTTTTTTTTTCATTTATTTGTAATTTACATCTGTATATAAACAGAATAGTAAATGTGCGGAAAGATACAAATCACTAGAATCACTTGTGTGGAGAACTCACCCTGCGATGAGACTCCATAAGATAAAAAAACATATGGCTTTACTTAGTCTCAACTCAACTCAACTGTGGCACTACGGCCCATGTAGGACCTTGGCCTCCGCCAATACCCGACCCCAAGCCTCTCTATCTAGAGCTTTTCTTCTCCACTGTCTTATGTTCAGCTCCCGGAGATCCTCCTCCACATCACCCATCCAACGCAGCCTAGGTCTCCCTCTCGGTCTACTGCCTCCAGGGTGACCCTCCAGCGCCCTTCGTGGTGCTCTCTCACTCTCCATCCCTTTGCACGTGTCCAACCCAACGCAACCTTCCCTGCTTGACCACAGATACTATGTCCTCTTCCCCGTACAGCTCTCTTAACTCCGCGTTTTTTCGGCACCTCCAGACCCCATCTTGGCACACTGGTCCATAGACCGCCCTCAAAACCTTTCTCTCCAAGCGGTTCAATTTCAATTCGTCTGCATGCCTCAACGTCCACGACTCCGAGCCATACGTTACCACGGGTCTAAGAACTGACTTATAGATCGTCAATTTGGTCTTTCTTGACAGGGATCTATTATAGAATGTCCGTCTTAACGCTCCCAAACACCTGTTTCCGGCCGCTATTCTGTTGTCTATGTCGCGACTTACCTCATTTTTGTTAGTGAGGACGGCTCCTAGATATTTGAATTCTTTAACGCCCTCAAAACGGTGCTGGCCCGCGATTAACTCTCTGAAACATCTCGCGCGCCGAGTTGTGACCATGTACTTGGTCTTCTCCTCATTAATCTTCAGACCATAACTGGCGGCGCCTTCAGCCAACTCCATAAAGGTTTCCCTAAGAGCAGCCTTTGACCTCGCTATAATGGCTACATCATCTGCGTAGGCCAAATAATCAGACATTCTGTTATATATGTTGCCTCCGGGGTTAATCGTGCATTTTCGCATTGCCATTTCCAATACCAGGTTGAAGAGGATCGGGGACACCGGGTCTCCCTGCCTTAAGCCCATATTTATAGCGAACTCTGAGGACATCTGACCTTGGATTGCTACTTTTGCCACCGTGTCTCTCAAGGTCATTTTAACCAGTCTTATCACCTCATTATCTGTCTATCATCCTCTTCTTGGAACAGCCTTTCAATTTCCGTTCTAAAGCTTTCACTGACCTCCTCCTCCTTTAATCTTTCCGTAGCAAACTGCTTCCTCTTTTCCCCTCTTCCTTGCCCTCTAATGCAATTTTTAGCCCCAATTGTGCCCTAACCATTCATTTATTTGTAATTTACATCTGTATATAAACAGAATAGTAAATGTGCGGAAAGATACAAATCACTAGAGTCACTTGTGTGGAGAACTCACCCTGCGATGAGACTCCATAAGATAAAAAAACATATGGCTTTACTTAGTCACCATAAGTTAATAACTTAGTTATTCATTAGAGAGTCTCGAGGCCAGCGGCGTTTTAATCGTCTGGGAGGATTATCTGGAAGGGTAGAGGAACTTAGCAGAGAGGGATAGATGGAACTTTTTGTATTTGGTTTTAGCAACTTCGTTTAAGTAAGGAATATTGAGGTCTTGATGTACTAGGGTGAGATTTGATACATGGAAGGGGGCATTGACAATTTTTCTGAGGATTTTGGATTGGAATGACTGGATTCGGCGGGAATTGGAATTTTTGGTTGAACCCCATAGTTCAATAGCGTATGGCCACATAGGTTTGAATAATACCAGGAAAGTCAGTCTTTTATATTGTACAGATAGTTTAGATCGTCTGCCGAGTAGTAGTGATAATAGTTTAAATCGTTTGTTGAGGTCTTGTCTTTTTAGTCGAGTATGGGGGGGGGGGGTTCCCAGGTGAGCCGTTTGTCGATGTATAACCCTAAGTATCTTATTCTGATGTGTTGGATTCCCTTAATTTGAGTACTCTATCCTTCAGAAGGCGAAGAGCAGACCTTATTTTCCTCTTCAAACTTATACATTATTATATAGATTGTCCTGAATTGCTGGGATTAATCGACTTCCATGTTCCTACAATAGATACTCGCTATAAACCTGTGTTTGTAAATCTTATCATTCAACAAATTATTCCCAATCCTCTCCTATACCTAGACTTATGTCCCTTGGAAACAGTATTTCTAATGAATATGATATCTTCCAGCCAGCATTAATGAAATTTATTGCATTTGCCAGCAGTAGTCATTAATTAATTATTACTAGATATTTGCATTTATAATAGATGGTTAAATACGCTCTCCCTTTTACCTACTTTCTAATTGGATACTCTTATTTATTAATTTCGTAGTCTTATACACTTTTTGCTATATTGTCTTTTATATTTGTATAAGTTCTTGTTAGTAGTAATTGTATATATATTTGTATAATTGTTTATATTTCTAATACTATTATTTTTATATTAATATTTTTTATATACCGAATTTTTTATTCTATGTTCTAGTCTAGTTTGTATTTTATATGTTCTATTTTCTATTCTTTTATATTTGTAGATTTATAGTTTTGTAGTTTTATAGTTTGTAGTTGGTCTATTTCTAGTATAGTGTTTGTTTTGTTTATGTAACAAAATTACATAAATGGGGTGCAACCCCGTATATATGAATAAATAAAAGTAGCGTATATAATCAGCAGTTGGAAGAGAAATACCATTAAAATATGGAGGGGGCAATGTAGCCCGTCTTAATGTAAAAGTAATGTACTGGCATTTTGTCTCGTTAATCTTTATTCGCCATTTTTTGCACCAGGGTTTCCAGTGAGTTTAAATGGCTTTGAAGATTTCTAAATGCGAATACGGGATCATACAAATTAATTTAAAAATGAATATATATAGAAAAACTTTGTTATTATTCTGTCACCATTTAAAATGATGTCTGTCTTATTTTATGAAATAAATGGTGACAGGGATGGGGGAGGCGCCAAAATTAGATTTTTATAAAATTTGGAATTTAAAATTTGATGTAGATCAAATTAGAAATAATAAATTATCATTATACTGATTTATTTATTTATTTATTGTAAAGTGACTCGTCAATAAATAGTTTATTGAGTAACAGATAAAATATTTTTTTCTCAGAGGAATATTTTAAATTTAATTAAAATAATTTGTAATTTAAAATTTGAAATTATATTTTAAATATTATTAATTTTTTAAAATAGTATTCAATCATTGACCAAGGCCATGGAATTTATTTATTTTTAATGATTACAAAATAAGATTTGTGTGTATGTAAGGGCTGGGTAAATCTCTTCATTTAAAATTATGATTGTATATAAATCAATGTATTGTGAAATATTTAAATGAAGAATATACCTATTTGCAAGATGGATGTTCATTAATGACGGGGTTTTTTTTTCTGCAGAAATTTTTTTTTATATTATTTTATACAATTAGTGAACATTTAAGACATGAAAACATTCTTGGTTGTGGACTAACTCAATTATCAGAGATATCTAAATCTCCTAGCACCTCTCATGAAGATGCAATCTTTCTGTGGGATAAAGATCTCTGCCCACCGTACCGTACCATACTAGGACCGTAATAGGAAAGTTTCAGGCGCTCCGATCACTATCCATGCCCACTGTAACGAATCAACAGTGTTCTATTCCCATATACAACACGTATGATAACAGGTTTGGTTCCCGTTCTAACTAGGTTTTGTACATTTTTCCAATAAATAAACGTTGGGAAAAATAGTTTATAATAGGCGCGGTTATAACGGGGAGCGTACGCAACAACAATGCAGAGTGGACCGTCCGCGCACACCGGTTTGATAACGTGCCGTTATCTGCAAAATATTCTCTACGTCAAATTGTTGAGACTACGATCATAGCACTCTACGTTGTTGCCGTTGACGGAACGGTCTAGTGGGTATTGTTTGATACTATCAATATAAAGAATATTAGTTTGCTTGTGTCGTACGGTTACGGTCCTAGTATGGTACGGTGTATTTTCTTTCCCATGGCACAACAATTCGCGGCACACCAAAAGTATATAATATATATACAAAATAGAATGCATAAATATTACATTTTTTTTTTATTTGATACATATACATACATAACTTAAGAACTATACTGACATAATGTAAACAAAAAAGGGCAATTAATGTAATACCTGAGCTTGTTTCAATGAACTCAATGAGCTTTATATACGGGCTTGATATTTGAAAGTACAACCCGAAGTTATTGATCAAGACCACTTATCCGCAAAATCCGCTTATCGATTTTAATTAACAGTAGAGTTGAAAAAACTTTCTTCACATACATATGTGTCGTTAAAGATGGGAGTAGACTTGAAATAGCATAGTCTGAAATCCGAGCATATTCTTTCCTAACTGAAATCCATAATCCTTGATCCTTGAATAACTTGGTAGAAGCGGTCTGTTAAATATGATTTTAGAATAAGATAAGTAGGATGCCTTTGAGCTTCTACAATAAGCCTTCGTGCGAAACGCAATCGATCGCCCTTGACACGTCCAAAAAAAGGCCAGCGCAGTATTGCTTCCGCTCTAGGGAGGTAGCGATGATGTCTACAACGCGATGTGCTTGTTGAATTGTGCAATGTCCACTACGAAATCCAAACTGATTGTGAGGAATAATTTGGTGATCTAGAATTGGTTGAAGACGTAGAAGTAATATTTTTTCGAAGATTTTTGCTAAAATAGGGAGGATGGTAGGAGTTAAGGAGATATGTAGGTTTGTTCGGTTTGAGAATCATACGTACGGAAGCAAATTTCCAAATGATAGGAAAGTATGTAGTTCTAAATATAGCATTGTAAAGAGTAGTTAGGAATACTATGGCTTTGTATAGAAGTTGGCGAAGAATATTAGAGGTTATTAAATCGTAGCCAGGGCTCTTCTTTTTAGGGAGTTTAGTGATAATTTCTGTTACTTCAGGAATTTCGACAAAGTGAAGTTTTACCACCCGTCGTTACTCAATTCAATAAATTCTTCTCGAATTAGCAGAGAAAGTGCATCTGCAGAATTTATAGACATTGGTTGCAAAAGGATTACGAATCCAATCGTATTGTTTCGTATATATTTTTTTTTTTAATTTAAGGCGCGTCAACATCTTTGGTCACTGGCGCCCGGAGCCTTCTCAGTGCACTGCCGGCCACCGGACAGTATTCTCTCGTTACAGACACCACTGGTGTCTGCTTAGACAGTGAGCTGTAGAGGCTCCTAGGAAGAAAAAATCTAAGTGTAGCACAGCTGGACTCGAACCCGGGTCCTCCGCATGGGAGTCCAGTAGGCTAACCACTTAGCTATTCCCTTCTCTCTGTTCCGTATATTATCTGAATAAAAAAGGTGGTCAAATTTGTTCAACCCCCTTTTGGTATTATTTATTTATTATACACGACAGGCTACATGCGGCGCGTGGCTGGCCACCTCTGCGTTGTACCTACTATTTTTCATATGGACGCGGCGGCGCACACAGCAATGGCACTCGACACACCATAATATACATAATTTTTTTTATTTGATACATAATGATACATACATAACTTAAGAACTATACTTGCGGAATACTGGGATAAACGACTGTAACTGAAATGAAATTTGTTTGAATAGTTTCAATTTATTTATTTGCTATACAATTAACAAACATGAAGAGACATTTTACGTACAATATAGCAAATCGGCTATATTGCCTGGACAAAATAGTATTTTAAACTTTTATCTTTTTCTTTTGTTTAGAATTTTACAACTACATGCTGTACATGTAACAAGTAAAAATGCTAAAAATATATAAAAATAAGACGTGAATGGTATGTTATCCATCGATAACCACCATTAGTTGCCTACCATTAGTAGCCGCGGGGCCAACGACGCTTCAATCGTCTCGTAGGATTTTCTGGGAGGAGTGTAGTTTAAGGGAGAATATGAACAAGAGGATTAGAATGGAGGGAAAGTTTACTGTAGAAATTGAGATACTTGGATTTCGCTAGAGTATGGACGAATGGAATGTTGAGATCAGTATGTATAGTTTTATTGGAGACGTAATAAGGCGTGTCGACGATGCGACGTTTGATCTTGGATTGGAGGGTTTGAATTCTGTTAATATTGTTTCTTTTTGCGGTTCCATAAAGTTCTTGTCCGTAATTCCAAATTGGTGTGAGCAATGCGATATAAAGTCGTCTCTTATTTTGTAGGCTCAGTTTGGAGCGTTTGTCAAGTAATCTTGCAAGTAGTGTGTTGTAACGTTGGTTAAAGCACGTCCGTTTGAGCCTAGTATGAGGGTTCCAAGTTTGTCTAAGTCCAAGGTAACGAACATGGTCTGCAGCTGGTGTTAGATTATTGTACAAGTAGACTGGAGTTATGATTTTTTTGTTCAGGGTGAATACTATAAATTTAGATTTATTTATATTGATTTTTATTTTCCATTTAGTTAGCCAGAATTCTAATAACTGAAGATGATGTTGGAAGGATCGTTTGGAAAGTACAGGATCATTATGGGATGAAAGTATTGCTGTATCATCGGCGTAAGTAAAGATTGTTGTGTTGGGATATGTTGGAATAACAGCAGTATAAATTCTCCAAAGGATGGGTGCCAGAATGCTGCCTTGTGGCACTCTGGCAAGAATAGGGTAAACTGGTGAACTGTAGATGATCCTTGAATAACTTGGTACAAGCGGTCTGTTAAATATGATTTTAGAATAAGATAATAGGATGCCTTTGAGCTTCCACAATAAGCCTTCGTGCGAAACGCAATCGATCGCCCTTGCACGTCCACGAATACGCCAACGCAGTATTGCTTCCGCTCTAGGGAGATAGCGATGACGTCTACAACGCGATGTGCTTGCTGAATTGTGGAATGTCCACTACGAAATCCAAACTGATGGTGAGGAATAATTTGGTGAAAATCTAGAATTGGTAGAAGACGTAGAAGTAATATTTTTTCGAATATTTATGCTAAAATAGGGAGGAGGTTGATAGGACGGTATAAGGCTGGGAGATGTGTAGGTTTGTTCGGTTTGAGAATCATACGTACGGAAGCAAATTTTCAAATGATAGGAAAGTATGTAGTTCTAAATATAGCGTTGTAAAGAGTAGTTAGGAATACTATGGCTTTGTGTGGAAGTTGGCGAAGAATATTAGAGGTTATTAAATCGTAGCCAGGGCTCTTCTTTTTAGGGAGTTTTGTGATAATTTCTGTTACTTCAGGAGTGTGATAGCTTTAGGACGCAGTGAGAGCGGTAAAGGGATGTCAAGCTCGCAGGTGATATTAGAAGTGTCTTCAATATCCAGAGTGTCAGAGTGCGGAATAAATACTTGGTGAGGTATGAAGCTAAGAGATTAGCTTTTTCTGTATCTGTCTTAGCCCAAGTACCGTCGTCATGGTGTAAAGGAGTTGAAACTGTTCTACATTTAAGAATTCGTTTTGTGGCGTCCCACTTTGAGTTGTCGTCAGTAAACGAACGTTTGCGGTTGGAGTTCGAAACTAATGGGAGAATGAGGAGAAAGCTTAACGCTTTGGCTCGGAGGAGTAAGGTGCGTCTCTATTGGATACCCGGACATGCGGATATAGAGGGCAATGAGAGGACGGATCAGTTGGCTAGAGAGGGATCATCATTACCACTTTGTGGTCCTGAAACTAAGAGGTTTCGCGACAAACAGATTAGACTTTGGGAGACGAGAGTCTTGGAGAAATGCTGGAAGGACACGCAGCGGTGTATAAAAGATTTATAAAGGGAATTAAGCAGGGAGTTTCGGAGTACCTCCTGTCCCTTAGTAGGACAGGTCTGAGGTCCTTGGTGAGGGTAGTGACTGGACACACTTGGGTGTCTAGGGAGGACTTCTAGTCCCATTTGTCAGATTGCGATGACGGAGTCAGGTAAACGGTGTATCGCTATTTATGTCAGTGCCTCCGTTTCGCTGGTACTAGGTTTGGCGTATTTAGGAGGGCACCACTCTCGCAGGATTGCCTGGGCAAGTTGGAGTTCAAGGATATCCTGGGATATTGTAGACTGACCGGTAAGCTACCGGGGGAGATTATTTAAGGGGATGATATGGGGGGCGTCGGGGGGATAAAAGCCATATAGGCTTAGGCCCCACGCCACCATGCACCCGGTATAATAATAAGTGTTGCGGTATAATTGGCATATTGATTGTTGTAATATTTGTGAAGTTCATTTTTTAATTGCCTGGAGAGTACGGAATGTTTGTGAGATGGATATCTAGTACACTGCCAAAGAGCTCTCGCACGTCTTTTTTGCGTAATAAGCATCCTTAAATGTAGAGGTAGGTTAAAGGGAGTAGAATGTGTTTTGTTGATTAAAAGTATGTGGTAGCTTGCCATATGCTTTGCTGAATTACTTCTGTCAGATATTGAACATTATTGCCTATTTTTGAGCTTTTAAGTGATGTTTTCAAGTCGAGTTTGAGATTTAGTAAATTTTTGAAGAGGTTCCAGTCTATAGGTCCGTTTATCAATGTTTGTCTGGGAGGAATGGGTTTGGTGTGAATATCTATAGAGAGTACAATTGGACTGTGGTCGGTTGAAAGATCAAATAATGTCTAAGATTCGAAAGAGTTGGACGATAAGTTTGAGCAAATAAAGATATCAAGGAGATCAGGAAGTTTATTTAAGGAAGTGGGCCAGTACGTTGTCTGTGCTGGAGTAATACAAGTCAGCTGAGTTTGGAGTTTGGCATTGTAGAGAGTACGGCCTCTGGGGTTAGCTACGCGTCTGCCCCAGAAAGCATGTTTTGCGCTGTAGTCGCCACCGCCAATAAATCGGGATCCCAGGGATTGGAAGAAGGACAGAAACTGATCAGAGTTGATTACATGATTGGGTGGACAATACACTGCAGCAATATTATAAGTAAATGATTCTGAAAGCAATGATATTACCGTCGGTTGAAAATATTTGTGGGGCTTAAATAATTGGAAAATGGGCCAGTTTGTTGCGAATTAATATAGCAGAGCCACCAAGAGCTGTTCCGTTCGGCTGTTCAGTCCTGTACAGTGGGTATCCATTAATATAAAAATATGTACTTTCAGTGAAGGGGCTATGTCAATTCGTTTGTCATGAAGCAGTATGTCTAGTTCTTGTTTGTGTATAATAAGTCCGTTGGCATTCCACGAGGATTCGATTCCCGTGAGGGCAAAGTCGGTGTTAACCCAGCATCATGATAAAAAGTGGGAAGCTACATTCAACCGTATACCCCTTTTCCTCCTGGTACGTCGGGGGATCTTTTTAGACCGTACCTACCCTTTCGGGTTTAATGGTCCCCCGTTGGAAGCAATGGGATCGTTTAGCAAGAAGGGGATGTCACCACCATGGAAGGACTTTTAGTGCAACGTCCGACCATAGAGAAGTGCCGAAGCACTCCACCGCTTGACCCGTTTAAGGGCAGGTTGAGATACGCTCAACCAGCGCGAAGAGCGATCCCACTACGTGGTCACACTCCACTACCAGAAGCTAAAGAAGGCACTCTCTAGCAGGCTCTGGTGAACAGCGCATACCCAGCAAATGCGTTTCCGGGGTTAATTTTATATTGCGAGTCTCCTCCTCCCGCTCAACTCATGACCTCGGTCATTGGAGTTATTGATTCAACCACGGCCACTACGAATCCTACCTCAATTGCAAGCAATTGGCTCGGAAAGTAGCTTGCGCCCGTAGTTCAGTATTTCAACTCTAACGAGTTAGCGTAACTGATCGCACCTGGATCAGCGATGGATCTAATGTCCATCTACTGATTCCTGCCCATTGCTTCAAGCACAGGGGTTTGAGTAACCCAGGTAACTTATAGGCAACCCTGCAAGGGGAAAGGATCAGGATAGGTTGGGGGAGGGAATCTCCAACCTGGAGAGCCAGAGGCTGATTGCACCCCGCAGGATGGGCGATGGCTTCGCTACAAGCCTACGCCAAAATGTCACTAGTTGTTGAAGTAAGAGTGACACAACTAGATTTTACTTTCCACACAAGGGACTCATACATATCTTATTAGAAGATATGACTTGTCCAGTGCAGGGTCTCCCTTCTAGTCGCCTCCTACGATAGGCAGGGCATACCGTAGGCCTATTCTACCCTATACGGGGATAGTGGAAGCTAAGTTAGTAATGCCCTAGGTAGCGAAGGCCGGAATTAAACGGCGTGGAAACTGCGGCTTGCTTACCACACGCCTCGCAATACAAATCGTCGTCTGGCAAGCCTTGACCCTGCAAGGGCTGTTGCGCCATAGATTTTTTATATATATATATATATATTAGAACTCTTTAATTAATCTACCATTACCTTACTCTTCATCATGTCTCTTAGAGTGAGGAGTGAATAATATGTTTATTTAATTATTTCCATCCTTTTATTTTCTCTGTAAATGTAAAGTATCGCAACCGTTAAGGGATCACCTTATTAACAGTTTCCTATTGCCTTTCCAAACTGAAAAGGATTGGTTTGAGGCGCTATTTTCAATTACATCCAATGGACAGATTACTGCTATTTTCAACTATTGTAAACAAGCTGTTAAGTTGAGAAGTTTTATGCTTGGTGAATAGTAAGCTTGAAGTTTCTGTAAACCTACTTGTCAGTACATTTTCATTAAAAAAAATTAAAAAAAAAAAAAAGTAATAAACGCAACCAACTACTACCATACCTGAGAAATGATATTCTGTTTGGTTAATATATTTATATTACAATTCTTACTAAAATAAGTAAAGTAATTTAGTTTCAATTGTTTAAATAGTTTTCCAAGTAGTGAAAGTTCAGTGATTTATAACTTGGTCTATAAATTTTACACTTATTATTTTCTGTTCTACAAAACCGTTTGTGGTAGTTTATGTTCGTCTTATTTATATAATTTAATTAATTAATTAATTAATTTACAGGATGTTTATATTATTTCATTTTATTTCTATGCTGTGTATTATTCTTTGTTGTATACTGACTGTCTGCGCGGCAGACACCCAAGGAGCGAGGGCGAACGTACGCCAAGAAGTGAAATACAAAAAAAATAAAATAAATAAAATTAAAATAAAAATGAGATGCAAAGGAAGAAGCTGCGACTTACCTGGAGAGTGGTGAAGCTGAATGCGCAAGCGGCGAAGCTGCGACGATAGGTGAACGGTCAAGGAAGCTGTGGCGTGTACGTGTATTTGTGTGGGTGTGTGTGTGGGAAAGAAAGGATCTCAGGTGAAAGGAAGGGAGTGAGAGTGCTCCGTGTAAGCTGATGACGCTGTTGTTGTTAACGGCTGATGGTGTTAGAAGAGCCCAGGCGCGGAAGGTGACTGATTCTCCAGAGGATGGCGAGGAAAGACGCGACTTGTATCTCAAGAAGATAACGAATATTAATTCGTTATCGAAAGGCGCGAATACGGCGAATCAATATAAGGCGAATTTTACACTCACGACTAACTGCTTAGAAAGAAGCGGAAGTTCACGTTGCACAGGCGAGAGCTGGACGAACAGTGAAAAAGGTTTTATAGAAAGGAAGGGTTCTGGAGTGTGGGGAAGTAAACGTTAGGCGCGAACAGGAGAGATAAAAGGCGCCGCCATCCCACCACCGAAGAGGGAGGTAAAAAAGGGTGGGAAGGCGTGGGAAATATGCGGGCGATGAAATTATTTTAAAGGCAAGCGGATTAACGCGTACGCACGCACGGGCGGAGTAGGCGCGTAAGAGAGGCAGGCGTGGGAAAATTACCAAGTTAAAATATCGAGGCAGAGTTAATCCCTCAAAGGGAGCCGACCGAACATTGACCATTTTGTATTTCTGTACACTGGCCAAACTCCTTGCTTAAGGCGTTTCGCCATAAAGCGATAAAATAAATTATTATTATTTCCATCCTTTTTACTTTCTCTTATTCCTAGTAAATCCTAGAAGTATTGTAATCGTGTCAAATTTTCGATATTGAGTTTTCACCGGAAATATCCATTTTGAGGTCTCCTGAATCCAAAAGAGTAGTTTTTAGGTAAAAATTAAAACAATATATAAATAAATATACTATGATATTAAAAATGTTATCTTAATGGCCTATCTGACAGAATACAAAAAACAACTTATTAAATGCCGAATTAGCTTTTTTTAAAATAATATAAAAATGACATAATGAAATTAAAATAATCGAACTTCTCAGAAATAATTACGTAATTGAAGTTAAGTATGTCCATTGTGAGATGTACATAATTATTAATATAAGAGATTTGTTTTTTTTTTTTACTTTTCCAACTAAAATAAATAATATTTTTTACACAAAAAAAAACTACATAAAGAAAGAAAGAATTTCTATGAAATTCTGCCTCTTTTTTTTTTATTTTTACAAAAACAGAATAAAAAAAGAAACGTGCGAACTAGTGTATACATGTATCCTTGTGCAAGTGTTATTTTAGCAATTACAATAAATTACGAAATTACTTTAAAAAGCAAAATTTAATAAACAATAATAATCAAAATAATTTTTTTTTTTTCCAAGTCATTTAATAATAATGAAAAAAAAAAAATATGGTCGGTACAAGAGACCTTGGTCTGATATCTTGATTTAGTAGACATTTTATATTATTTCCTCCTTTTGTCAATTTATTTACTTTAATTACGTCACAGTCTTAGTTCTGTATCCAGCCTTGATTAGACACTGACTCATCAATGTGATAGATGTACATAATAGAAATAGCAAAAATTATAGTGTGGACTACAGCCTCCTACAGTATTATGATCATGTCAAATTTTATTTTAAATTTAGTTTGCACAAGAAATACATGTTTTTGAGGTCCCCTGAATCAGAAATTAATGTTTTTCTGTAGGTAAGTGAACGTGTCTGTCTTTTTATGTGAATAAAATATCTCAAAAAGGAAAAAGCGCAGTAAGTTCAAAACAACGGAGTGAGCATCATGTGACACAAAAGTTTTAAACACTTTACTGAACTTTTTTTTTCTTTTTTTTTTTTTTTTTTTTAGTTTTTCAATTTCACAATTTTCTCTTAAAACGAATCTAAAATTTTTTTTCTTTAAAACATTGAATTTGGGGGGGGGCGGAGGGAATTTCCTATAAAGTAACACTCAATACAATATATTGTAACGCAGCAATATATTGTAACGAAAGCAGGTACCTCAAGTTCTCCTAGTGGCCGCTAGGAAGCGCTGGCGGTGCTCTAGTTCTTCTAGAAGAATCGAGAAGTTCTAGACCCTTCTCCACTGGTATAAATAGTGGGACAACAGAGAGTCTAAGAGAGTTTTCTTGTTACAAACTAAGTGTACGTTTGTGAAAAGTGTATAAAAAGTGAACAAAGTGAACTTTTGTGGTTTAAACTGTGAATTAATTATTATTAAGTGTTGTATTTATAATTTATTGTGTAAAACAATAAATTGGTGTTTTTCTTATTGAAGTTTAGAGTATTTTATCTAAACGAACCCACTTAAAACTAGTTGCAGTAGCTAGTTTAGAGGAAAAACGTTACAATATGTACGCACAGGGTGTTCCATTTAAACGGGCCACTTTTGAAATAATTCTTGAACGAAGGAAGTTATCTAAAAAAGTGAACATATAGTTTGATGAAGTATTTTCACACTAGTTGTTTAGTGTTTTTTTTATTTTATTGCCGCCTTATATCTTAAATCAGTGGTTGAAAGTGGCGATTTCCTTTTGACCCCTACTTTTTAAATGAAGAAAAATACCGTTAATTTTACTTGAACATTTCATTTTACTTGAACCGTTGCCGAGATATTCATTCAATCATAGAGATTAATTTTTTGTCGTTTTTTTCCCCCATTTTTTCTGTTTCATAGACTAAAATTAAAAAAGGATTTTCTTATTAATTTCTAATAAATAAGAGAGTTAAATGTTGATAAAACTTAAAACCTATTTTACACAAGGGACTTAAAAGCAAGTAAAAAATTATTAAAACAAAACAATATTCCAGTTTATATAAAAAAATCTATTTCTTTGAGATATCTGGTAGGTCATCTGCCGGTCCCAGTCTCCCGATCCAGCGGTTACTGAACATCTCATTCACTTCTCTTCTAGTCACCACTTCTCTCATGCGCGGGACAACCATCTTGTTGAACCCACATTCTTATTTTAACATTCAATGGCACATCTTCCAACAACTTTGGTAACTCTTGGCGAATAAAATTAGCGTATTCTTGCCCATTTAAAGTATCTGGCAGAAAGTATGGGCCAATAATTTTGAATGAAAACCATTCCCCACCAAACATTGACAGACAGATGTTCACCCCTCTTGATTTTTTTCTTTGGAGATATCTAAAAGAAAAAAATTTATGCCAAGGAACCAACAACTCCAGAAGCACTAGAGAACCTGCTTAATCCAATCCTGCTTAGCAATTCCGGAAGACATGATACGATTAGCAACTTCATCTGTAGGGCAGCGTTTGCGTTTGTGCCGTTTAAGCCGAAGAGGTCATTTTGAATAAATTGGAAATATTTTTTATCGATTTTTATATAAACTGGAATATTGTTTTGTTTTAATGATGTTTAATGATGTTTTATCTGATTTTTAAGTCCCTTGTGGGTTTAAAATAGGTTACAAGTTTTATCAGCATTTGAACTCTCTTATTTATTAGAAATTAATAAGAAAATCCGCTTTTAATTTTAGTTAACGAAACAGAAAAATAGTAAAAAAAACGACGAAAGTTTAATCTTTATGATTGAATATCTCGGCAATGTTTGAAATATTGAAGTGAAATTAACAGCATTTTTCTTTTTTTTAATAGTTTTCAATACAGTAGTATTGAAAAAGGAAATCGCCACTTTCTACCACCGATTTAAGGCGTAAGGCGGCATTAAAATAAAAAAACACTAACACCATCCAACTAGAGCAAAAATATTTCAACAAACTTTATGTTCACTTTTTAGATATCTTCCTCTGTTTAAGAGTTATTTCAGAAGTGGCCCGTTTAAATGGGACCCCCTTTATATAAAAGTATCCTCCTGGAATCTTATTTTTACACTGCCCGTCACCGAACAGTGTTCTCTCGTTACAGAATAATGCCCATCACCGGACACAGTGAGCTGGAGTGGCTCCTAGGAAGAGAAAAAACAAATCTAAGGGCAGCACCGCTTAAATCTATCTGGCGTGGATGCTGGGCTGAAATCCGGGACTTCTGCAGTTCGTTACTACTGATCTGCGCTTTCTGCAGACCTACTCCAACAAAACTGTGAGGCTATACGGATGACTGTATGCCTCTTGGCCATTGTAGACTTAACAAGCACATGCTTCTTTGGAAGATGTAAAAACAGTATTGCACGTACTGTCAGTGTGAAGGGGTTTGTGCGGCTGAGATTTTTCCTCTTTGAAGTGGAGAAGCTGACACCTGCAAACTTCTCCCAGCAGTCTTTCTCCAAGACTTGCAAGTCTATTTAAAACAGGCAGGAATGGAGAGGAAATTCTAACTTGTGGACGCTACAATAGATCCACCATCGAGGTCGCGGTGGCTTAGGCTTAAACAATCAACCCCACACAGAATCTAATTTAATCTACCACTGAGTAAATCCTTTTCATTTTATATAGGGTGACCAGAGTTATATGCTCCACCCACTTTTTTTTTAAACGGCGGGAAATTTCGAAAAAATAGAAAACACGTATTTAATCATTTTTAGTCTAGTTTATTTTCAGTGATTGAACCATTTGTTTATACCCCAATATCCCGAGATACAGCATCCAACTTTTTTTTTTCAAATGGAACATCATATTTTTATAGTAATTGAGCCTCTAAAAAAAACAAAAAAAAAAAAAAATTTAAAATCGGTTAGGTTTTTCAAAAGTTATGGTAATTTAAAATATGAAAAACAAATTTCAGTTTAATGTCAAAATTACCTTATTTTTTCTTTAAGAAGCTCTTCAAACTGGGCACCATCAACGGATAGGCAAGCCAAAGCTCTGGACTCCCACGCTCTGTTTGTAGCAGCACTTAGGTGGCAAAGTCAACATCTAGGCAGGCTAGAGTTATTCGACGTTCCATATCTTCGACTGAAGCCACGGGATTAAGGTTACTGTACACTTTATTTTTTAGATATCCCCACAAAAAATGCACAATTTTATGGACTGATGAATCAAAGTTTACCAACAATGGCCTTCTTAATCGTTGGAACTTTAGAATATGGGCAGAAGAAAATCCACAAGTTACCTTCGCCACACGCCATTAGGTTGTTTTTTCTACAAACGTTTGGTGTGGAGTTTGAGGAAACCAACTAATCGGCCCATACTTCTACAGAGGGAACTTAACTGGTGAAAGGTATCTAACTTTTTTAAGAGACATTTTGCCAGTTTTGCTTTAAGATGTTCCTCTAAAACGACGGTTAGATATGTATTTTCAACAAGATGGTTGCCCGGCACATAATGCGAGAGTTGTTCGACGTTACCTGGACAGAAATTTCCACGAAAAGTGGTTAGGAACTCATGGTCCGATCCAATGGCCACCTCGACCTCCGGACTTAACCCCAATGGACTATTTTTTGTGGAGATATCTAAAAAATAAAGTGTACAGTAACCTTAATCCCGTGGTTTCAGTCGAAGATTTGGAACGTCGAATAACTCTAGCCTGCCTAGATGTTGACTTTGCCACCTAAGTGCTGCTACAAACAGAGCGTGGGAGTCCAGAGCTTTGGCTTGCCTATCCGTTGATAGTGTCCAGTTTGAACAGCTTCTTTAAAGAAAAAATAAGGTAATTTTGACATTAAACTGAAATTTGTTTTTCATATTTTAAATTACCATAACTTTTGAAAAACCTAACCGATTTTAAATTTTTTATTTTTTTTTTTAGAGGCTCAATTACTATAAAAATATGCAAAAAAAAATATAATGTTCCATTTGAAAAAAAAAAGTTGGATGCTGTATCTCGGGATATTGGGGTATAAAAAAAATGGATCAATCACTGAAAATAAACTAGACTAAAAATGATTAAATACGTGTTTTCTATTTTTTCGAAATTTCCCGCCGTTTAAAAAAAAAGTGGGTGGAGCATATAACTCTGGTCACCCTGTATATATAAGTGTGAGCTTTCTACGAATCTTTGTTGTTAATATATTTCATGGTACAACTCACAACCAAATCATAGCACATGTAGGCATGCACGCATAAAAATACCAATACCTAAGATGAAAACATTTTTTTAATTTTTTTCTTAACTCATCCAGACAACAAAACATGGATTTCCCGTGAATGCTAATTATGTACAAAATATGTATATAATTATTATTACGTAATCATTATTATTTCCGGCAATTTTGTTAAATTATTCCAAAATTATTGTATTTTATTACATTTTACTAAAATATTTAACAATAGTAATGGTGATTTAGATTCTCAGTTGTTTTTTGTTTTTTTTTTAATTTGTTTTTCCCATCATGCTCTGTTTCATAAATAATGGTTTGTGATACACATGGTGACGGTTACACATTTTTTTTTTAAATTTACAATTATATGTGTGAGAGTATGATGTTCATATTATGTAAAAGAATACAAACTTTCCGGAAATATAAAAAAAAAAATCCAATGGCAAATCTGCAATTGTATCAGATAAATTGAGAATTATCAGTTTTCAAAAACTATAATCTATTATTTATTAATAATAATTTATGATTAGTTTCCTAGTAATAACATTCTAAATCTTTCTAAACAATTTAATACATATTAAATTTAATGGCGTCCTTAGGAATTAAAAAATCCATGCTAATAGTGGCACTGCAAGGTAGATTTTTTTTTTAAATTAAATGTTGTATTACTTTCTCTTACTCCTAGTAAGAGGAAGTATTGTAATCGTGTCAAATTTTCGATATCGAGTTTTCACCGGAAATATCCGTTTTGAGGTCCCCTGAGTCCAAAAAAAGTGGTTTTAGCAAATGGTCTATGTGTGTGTGTGTGTGTGTGTGTGTGTGTATGTGAACAGCATAGCTCAAAAACGAAAAACCGTAGAAAACTGAAACTTAATATTCCGTTTAGGTATCACCATGCGATCTGACTGTGCGTTATCTGTCAAAATTCCTCAACCGGAAGTACCACTTTACTAGTTGACTTTTTTACTTTTTTGCGTTTTTCTCAAAAATGGCTCCAAGGATTTTCTTTAAACTTGATACATCAACTACATATACAAGGAGCTACAACTTTTATTTGAAACATTTCTCTGGGAAAATTGATTTAAGGGCCCTTCTGGGGGAGGGGTGGGGTTAGGTTACCCTCTAAAGTGCTATTTCGGGTTATTACACAATTCGGTCATTTAAATAATGTTAATTAGAATTAAATATGTTGTTGAAATTCCGAGTTTGAGAAAAATCGGAAAACCGGAAGTGCTTTTGTTTTAACACTTTACTAAATATGATTTTTTCACTTTTTCGCGATTTTCTCAAAAATGGCCCCGACGATTTTCTTGAAACTACACATATAAACTAAACATTCAAAGATCTACAACTTTTATATAAAACATTTCTCTGGGAAAATTCATTTAAGGGCACTTTTAGGAGAGGGGTAGGGTTGCAGCTTCCTCTAAAGTGGTATCATACTTGATTATACAACTCTATCATCCAAATGAAATTAATTAGAAATAAATAGTTGGCCAAAATTCCGGGTGTGAAGAAAATCAGTAAACCGGAAGTGCGCTTTTACTGAATAGTTTTTTCAGTTTTCGACAAATTTCATTAAATTTGGTACACAAACTATAAAATTTGTCAATTATAATTTTGATAACTGGAGTAAGAGAAAGTTGTGTGAGTGTTTCACACCAGATTTTTTTTGTTTTAATTTGAATTAAATTTTTTCACCGATGAAACTCGGACATCGCAACTACCACTTTACTTAATTTTTACTTTCTCTTACTTCTAAGTAAGAGGAAGTATTTTGTAAGCGTGTTAAATTTTCAAATATCAAGTTTTCACCGGAAATATCCGTTTTCAACAGTAGGTCATCTGTTACAAATTCCTCAACCGGAAGTACCACTTTACTAATTGTTTTTTTGTTTTTTTTTTCACTTTTATGCAATTTTCTCAAAAATGGCTCCGACAATTTTCTTTAAATTTGTAATATCAATTATACATACAAAGATCTACAACATTTATTTGAAACATTTCTTTGGAAAAACCTTATTAAGGGCACTTTTGGTGGAAGGGTAGGGGTGGGTAGGTTTTCCTCTAAAGTGCTATTTTCAATTTACTATACAATTCTGTCATCTAAATAGTGTTAACTAGAATTAAATGTTTTGTGGAAATTCCGAGTTGGAAAAAAAAAAAAATCAGTTAGCCGGAAGTGCGTAATTTACTACTTTACTAAATGATTTTTTTTTTTTCATATTTTCACAATTTTCTCAAAACTGGCTCCAATGATTTTCTTGAAACGTCATTTATCAACTACACATTCAAAGAGCTACAATTTTTATTTGAAACATTTCTCTGGGAAAATTCATTTAAGGATACTTTTGGGGGACTGGTGTCAGTGGTGGCACCGTTTCCTCTAAAGTGCTATTTCAGTTTATTTTACAATTCTATAATCTAAATAATATTAATTAGAATTAAATATGTTGTTGAAATTCTGAGTTTGAAAAAAAATTTGATGACCGGAAGTGCCCTTTTACTGAACAGTTTTTTTTTTTCAATTTTTGTGATTTTCTCCATAATAACACCGGCGAATTTCATTAAATTTAATATACTATCTTATAAAATTTGTCAATCATAATTGAGTAAACTGGTGTAAGAGAAAATTGTGTCAGTGTTTCACATCAGTTTTTTTTATAGTTTTTTTTTTGTGATTTTTATTTAAAACTGTTTTCTGAATAAATTACATTAAAGAAGGGTTTTGGAGTAGGGATGAGGGATTATGTTTTGCTTCAAAGTGTCATTACAGTATTTATTATACGATACCACCATCTATGTAATATTAATATTATTATTATAATTCGGGTGCCTAATGGCGCGGGACCTAAGCCTATGTGGCCTTTATCCCCCCGAGACCCCCCTATCCACTTAATGAATCTCCCCCGGTAGCTTACCGGTTAGTCTACAGTATACCAAGATATCCCGAAACTCCAGCTCGCGCAGACAATCCCGCGAGAGTGATGCCCTCCCAAAGACACGAAACCTAGTTCCAGCGAAACGGGGACACTGACAAAGGTAGTGGTACACCGTTTCCCTGACTCCCAGTTCTGACAAATGGGACGTCACAGTTCTGACAAATGGGACTAGACGTCCTCCCTATATTAAACAAGTGGCTGGACACCCAAGTGTGTCCAGTCACTATCCCTATCAGGGTCCTCAGACCCGTCCTACTAAGGGACAGGAGATACTCCGAAGTTCCCTGCCTACTTGTCTTTATAAATCTTTTGGCTTGGAGGCACTCCTGCGTGTCCCCCCAGCGTTTCTCCGAAACTTTCGTCTCCCAAAGTCTAATCTGTTTGTCACGAAACGTCTTTGTGACAGCCAGGGCTGGATCAGGACCGCAAAATAGTTGAGATGATCCCTCCCTAGCCAACTGGTTTGCCCTCTCATTCCCCTCTATTCCCGCGTGTCCGGGTATCCAATAGAGGCGCACCGTACCCCTCCGAGCTAAAGCATTGAGCTTCCTCCGACATTCTCCCACCAATTTCGAACTCCACCAAGGCTTACTCAAAGCCCTTAGTGCGGCCTGGCTATCCGAGAAAATCCGCACTTCCTTGAACTCTCCCTGCCACTCCCCCACCAGGTGGCAGCATTCAATAATGCCCACCACCTCTGCCTGAAAGACCGTGGCCAACCCACCCAAGGCCACCGAACTCCCTCTATCCAACTCCTGAAACCATGCTCCCGCCCCCGACAGGCCAGTGCCCTCCTGCCTAGAGCTATATTAATAATATTATGAATAAATTTAGTGAGGATCGGTCAAGAAAAAAAAAAAAAAAAAAAAAGCAACCTTCAATTATGCCAACGTTTCGACAGAGTTTCCTGTCTTTATCAAGGCTTTAATTAAAAATACAATACAATGAGGAACAATAATGCATTAATAATAATTGTAAAATAAAAAGGTTATAATAACAAAAAAATGTAAATAAAATAGAAGATAGAATTGTATAATAAACTGAAATAGCACTCACTTTGGAGGAAAACTTAACCCCACAGCCGCCCCCAAGAGTGCCCTTAAATGAATTATTCCAGGGAAATGTTTTTAATAAAAGTTGTAGATCTTTGTATGTGTAGTTGATGTAATAAAGTTTGAAGAAACTCGTCGGAGCCACTTTCGAGAAAATTGTAGGAAAGTAAAAAAAAAAATACCAGAAAACTGAAAAATACTTTTCAGTAATAACGCATTTCCCGTATTCTGATTTTCTTTAAACTCGGAATTTCAACAATATATTGTAACGTTTTTCCCTCTAAACTAGCTACTGCAACTAGTTCTAAGTGGGTTCGTTTAGATAAAACACACTAAACTTCAATAAAAAAAAACACCAATTTATTGTTTTACACAAAAAAATTACAAATACAACACTTAATAATAATTAATTCACAGTTTAAACCAATAAAAGTTCACTTTGTTCATTTTTTATACACTTTTCACAAATGCACACTTCGTTTGGAACAAGAATCTCTGTAAACTCACTGTTGTCCTACTATTTATACCGGTGGAGAAGGGTTTAGAAGGTTATAGATTGTTCTAGAAAGAGCTAGAGCGCGCCGCCAGCGCTTCCTAGCGGCCACTAGGAGAACTAGAGGTATCTTCTTTCTCTTCTAGATGGCACCACTGGCTGCGTTACAATATTTAACTCAGTGGACACTTTTTTAGACACTATGGACCTTAAAAACGAATATTTCCGGTGAAAACTCCATATAGAAAATTTGGCACGATTACAATACTTCCTTTTACTAGGAGTAAGAGAAAATAAAAATTATAACAAAGACACATTTGAAAGATTAATACGTAACAATTAAATGCAATATCAAAAATTTCGACATTGAAGAAAATCGGAAGTTCGACTTTAGAGAGCAAATTTTTTCCTGCTTTTTTTTTTTCTAAAAATAAAAAAAAAAAAAAGACCCCAAAAGGATTTCATTAAACTTAGAATAATTTTTTTAAACATATTCAATAGACTTTTAAATTTATTTTATTCTTTACTTTATAGGAAGTATTGCAATCCTGCCTAATGTTCAATATCAAGTTTTTACCGGAAATATCCATTGTTTTGGTCCACTGAGTCTAAAAAAGTGGTTTGTAGAAAATGGTCTGTATATTATGTATGTGAACGCAAAGCTCAAAAACGAAAAAATCGCAGAAACTGCAAACTAGATATTCGTTTAGGTATCACAATGGAACCCGACAGTAAGTTATGTGTTAAAATTCCTCAATCGGAAATATCACTTTACTGAATGCGTTTTTTTTTTTTTTTTAACTTTTTTGCGATTTTCTCAAAAATAGTTCCAACGATTTTCTTAAAATTTGATATATCAATTATACATACAAAGTTCTACAATTTTTATTTGAAACTTTTTCCCAGAAAAATTGCATTTAATGGCACTTTTGGGGGGCGGCAGGGGACGGTTAGGTTTTCCACAATTCTATCATCTAAATAATATTAATTAGAATGAAATATATTGTTGAAATTCCGAGTTTAAAGAAAATCGGAATATTCGGCATGACCGGAAATGCGTTTTTACTTGAAAGTATTTTATAGTTTTCTACTAATTTCTTTAAAACGGTTACAATGATCTAAGAAGCTACTAACTTTTATTTGAAACATTTCTTCCGGTAAAGTCATCATTTAAGGTTGGTCCCCTTTTCGGGGATATGTGGGTTGTTTGATTTTTTTCTAAAGTGTTATCATAGTTGGATTTTACAATTCTACCATCTAAACAAAATTAATTAAAAATAAATATATTGCCAAAATTTGCCGAGTTTCAAATAAAATTAGTAAACCGGAAGTGCTCTTTTACTGAAGAATTTTTTTTTCTTTTAGTTTTTGCGATTTTATTCATAAAAACACCCGACAAATTTCAATTAAATTTGGTACACAAACTATAAAATTTTGTCAATTACAATTTTGAAAACTGGAGTAAGAGAAAGTTGTGTGAGTGTTTCAAGACCAGATTTTTTTTAATTAAGGCGCGTCAACATCTGTGGTCATTGATGCCCGGAACCTTATCAGTGCATTGCCACTCCCGGTAGTGTTCTCTCGTTACAAAACAATATTGTCCATTAAACGAACAGTGAGCTATAAAGGTAGAGAAAATCTGAGGGCACCAGAACCATATAGTACTATAATTTGAGAAAAATGTTTAAAAGTAAATAGTTAGATCCATAATGCTTTCCCATTGCTTTTGTATTGGAAGAAAGAAATAAAAGAAAATAATAGTTTTGAAAAATAGTTTAGAATATTTTATAGTATCAAAAATCTAATTTTGTTAATATTTTAAATGTATCGTAGTGCAAAGAAAAGAGTCAGGTACTGTAATTTGGGGTCATTGCTATTAGGGAAAAAAAAGGCATAAAAATTCGTTAAATTAATACAATGCTACTAGGCCAACTGTTTTGTTAGAGAGAGCATTCCTTAGGACAGTCTGCACTCTGCCTTCAAACAAGCACAGTCTGCATTCTGCTTCCAAAGCCAGAACACTTACTTCAGGAATCGCACTCTTAAATTCATGCCAAGTGATAGAGACTAACATTTATTCTAATTTAATAATTGACTTGCACATTATTATTATTATTATCGGAAACGGGTGCCCAAAGGCGCGGGACCTAAGCCTATATGGCTCTTATCCTCCCGGTACCCCCCGTAACCCCTTAATTAGTCTCCCCCGGTAACTTGCCGGTTAATCTACAATATCTCAAGATATCCCTATACTCCAACTCGCCTAGACAATCCTGCGAGAGTGGTGTCCTCCCAAATATACGAAACCTAGTTCCAGCGAAACGGGGACACTGACATAAGTAGTGATACACCGTTTCCCTAACTCCGTCATCACGTTCTGACAAATGGGACTCCGCGTCTTTCCTATGTTAAACAAGTGACTGGACACCCAAGTGTGTCCAGTCACTATTCCTACCAAGGTCCTCAAACCCGTCCTACTAAGAGACAGGAGATACTCCGAAATTCTCTGCTTACCTGCCTTTATAAATCTTTTAGCTTGGAGGCACCCCTGCGTGTCCCCCCAGCATTTCTCCAAAGCTCTCGTCTCCCAAAGTCTAATCTGTTTGTCGCGAAACGTCTTTGTAACGGCCAGGGCTGGTTCAGGACCACAAAATGGTAATGATGATCCCTCCCTGGCCAGCCGATCCGCCCTCTCATTGCCCTCTATTCCCGCATGTCCGGGTATCCAATAGAGATGCACCTTACCCCTCCGAGCCAAAGCGTTGAGCTTCCTCCGACATTCTCCCACTAATTTCGAACTCCACCAAGGCTTACTCAAAGCCCTTAGTGCGGCTTGGCTATCCGAGAAAATCCGCACTTCCTTGAACTCTCCCTGCCACTCCCCCACCAGGTGGCAGCATTCAATGATGCCCACCACCTCAGACTGAAAAACAGTGGCCAAGCCACCCAAGGCCACCGAACTCTCTTTATCCAGTTCCTGAAACCAGGCTCCCGCCCCCGACAGGCCAGTACCCTCCTGCCTAGAGCCATCTGAATAGCAACGAATAATGCCGCTGCCCGACTCCGTTGGCCTCGTAAGGTTATCATCTCCTATACTGCCAATCGTAATCTCATAATCTCTCTCAAATCCCCATTTCTTGCTCGTCTCATCAAGTTTGGATAGCAAGAATCGGTTTACTCGCCAAATTTTGTCCTCAATCCTAGTGTGATCCCCCCGGAAGGTTCTCACCCATTCTCCCTTGCACCTCAGACTTGCATATAGTAGCGTACAATTGTGATATTGTAAAGTAACTTAAATTTGCTTAGAGAATAATATATTTATTTTAAAAACAGTGGTACACTCTTGATTATTACTAATACTTCTATCACAAACATACATACAAGCCCTTTTACTAAACCGCTCGTGCCACTAAAAACTACAACCATAAAACACATTCACACCAAACACTTTCACAATGTTTCACAAATGATGCAAATAAATCATGAGATCATATAAAGGATGTTAATTTTAACATACACTAGCCACTTGTCTCTTAGAAAGTCAAGAATTATCCCCCCATTAAAATATCTTAGTTAAGTATTAGTATGTACATTAAAGTATATTTTATATACATGAAAAAATTTGTTTAACAAATATATAATAAAGATTTAGCTCCTAATACCTAGTAACATAATATCTTGATATAGTTTCAAACATACTTTTTCTAGTGGAACGTCCTTGTCGCACGCAATTCTCCTATCTTTTCCACCTTTTACAACAATCATTTTATATGTAAACTATAGAAAATTAGTGAAATTATATCTCTCTTATTTTCTTATTGGAAAAGACCATGAAAATAATTGATAATATTATTTTAATGATTTTACAATTGATGCACGTAAAAGTAAAAAATTAAAACCAGTGGGAGGGGGATTCTAATACATAGATAATAAGATTATTTTGCATAAATCAAATTACATTTTCTATATAAACGTTAGCATCTAAAATATTTTCTTTTAATAATTTAAATATAATATTTCGAACTTGGACTTATTTGAAAGTTTATTCCCATAATATTGTTCAAATCATGTTTAAATATATAGTTTATTCTATTTATTTATCAGTGTTAATTTCTGATTTTGTTCAAACTGGAAAATTACGTAAGTATTTGCTATGAATATTAATATTTTTATTAAAATTTGAACAGATGTAAAATTTATTGATTTATAACTAATCAAGAAAATGAGATAATTACATTTTTTATGCGGATATTTAATTTATTTTACCTCTTGTAAAAGTAAAGTAAAGTAATGCCTATTTTGTCAGGCGAGCTTAACGTCCACAACTACCAAATTAGGTGTCGTGAACGGGCGGAAGCACATACTTTACTATTAACATTTTTTTACGAATATAAAATTAAGCAGTTATACGCGGGATTCGAACTGGGGATCTCCAAGTTACAAGTCCATGCTCATAACCACTACACCAACACCCGCCCCTATTGCGAAGAGCTCCTGTATGCAAAGAAAGATCTGCAGTTACACTTTTTTTTATTTTCTCTTACTAATAAATTACGATCATGCCACCAAACTTCTTTAAATGAACTCTCTCGGGACAAGTCATAGATCTCTCTGTATTTATTAGTTAGTGTAACGAATTTCATTAAATTCGTCCTTATTTTTATGGAGAAAATTGTAAAAAAAAAAAAAAAAAAAAACGGAATTCCGGTCAATCAATTTGTCCAAACTCGTAATTTTTTGGCAACATATTTGATTTCAGTTGATAGAATTATATATTAAATTAAAATAACACTTTTTAGAAAAAAAACATAACTCCACCTCGCCACCCCAAAAAAAAAGGCTCTCTAAACTGAATTTTCACGGAGAAATGTTTTCAAATCGATCAAATAGCATTTTAGAGGTTACCTTAACCCCACACTTCCATCAAAAGTGCCCTTAAATGAATTTCCCCCCGGGAGAAATATTTCAAATAAAATCTGTAGCTCTTTTATAGGTATTATAGTTGATATACCAGGATTAAACAGAATCATTGGAGCCACCATTTTTTGAGAAAATCTCCAAAAATCTGGGGAAAAAAAAAACCTTTAATAATGTGGCACTTCCGGATGATTTATTTTGCCCGAAATTCTTCGTGTCTGAGGCGGGGGTAGTACCTAAGCGCAATGCCAAGTTTAAACTTTTTGCAACTTTTCGTTTTTTTAGAAATTCTTTTCAAACACATCCACAAACACACATATCATTTTCTAAAAACCACTTTTTTGGACCTTTCGGGAGCCTCAAGACGTGTATTTCTGGTGAAAACTCAATTTTGAAAATGTGGCATGATCGCAATACTTCCTCTTACTATTTCATTATTAAGAGAAAGAAATATGTATAGATATGACATTTAGCGAGTTCTGAGGCTTTTCCACATTAATGTCTCATCAACGCACTGTACGGTGGTGCTATCTGTTGGAACTTACGGGTACTAAATATTTATACCAAATTTCGACTTTAAGAAAATATTTGTCAACTTAAACTGGGAGAAAATGCAATAAGAAGAGGCCAAACATTAACATATATATTTTCCATAAACATTTTAATTTCTTATTTTTACTTCCTCTTATTCCTAATAAGAGGAAGTATTGTAATCGTGTCAAATTTTCGATATCGAGTTTTCACTGGAAATTTCCATTTTGAGGTCCCCTGAGTTCAAAAAAAGTGGTTTTTAGAAAATGATCTGTGTGTGTGTGTGTATGTGAATAACATAACTCAAAAACGAAAAATCATAGAAAGTTCAAATTTGATATTCCGTTCAGGTATCACCATGGGATCTGACAGTACGTTATCTGTCAAAATTCCTTAACCGGAACCATCACTTTACTAGTTTTTTTTGTTGCGATTTTCTCAAAAATGGGTCCAACGATTTTCTTCAAACTTGATATATCAACTACATATATAAAGAGCTACAACTTTTATTTGAAACATTTCTCCGTGAAAATTCATTTAAGGGTACTTTTAGGGGAGGGGTAGGGTTATGTTTTCTCTAAAGTGCTATCATAGTTGATTATACAATTCTATCATCCAAACAAAATTAATTAGAAATAAATTGATGGCCAAAATTCCGTGTTTCAAGAAAATTAGTAAACCGGAAGTGCGCTTTTACTGAACATTTTTCTTCAGTATCCGACGACTTTCATTAAATTTGGTTACACAAACTATAAAATTTATCTTATAATTTTGAGAACTGGAGTAAGAGAAAGTTGTGTGAGTGTTTCACACCAGATTTTTTAAAATTTTCTTAAGTTCCTTCAAAAGTCATTTTTTATCATGGTCCATTGTGTTATTCAGTGGAAAAAGTCACGTACCGCTTTTCAAAAATATGTTTTAATTCTATAAAATAATATGACAAAGGAAAACATTTTGAGGAAAAGATGAGCCCCTTCAATATAACATTCACTTTTTTAGATTTAAGGGTGTAACAATAAAGATGTAAATATAAGCGTTTTTCATCTTGCAATCCAAAAATGGTTTGTTGTGGTGGTTGGTTCCGCAGAGCTGGAAAGCATCAGATACATTTTCCGGGATAACCTGCTTCATTTTGTGGTCATCGACCAGTTTCGAGCGTTCGCCCATCTTCAGGATCCGTTTTTCAGACAGTGTGATAACACAGACTTGCACAGAGCAAATTCAGTTTATACACTCTGTGTATAAACTGTGTATAAACTCTGTATAAAAGAGTGTATAAACTGAACCGGATGGGCAAACGCCCGAAACCGGTCGATGACTACAAAATGAAGCAGGCTATCACGGAAAATGTCTCTGATGCAAAAATGGTTTGTTTACTCATCTAGTAAGCTTACTCCTCGAAATACAGACCATCATTTTCTACGACTTGAACCCATCTATGAGCCAAAAATTCGATGTTGTCGTGTCCTTGTTAGCTTGTTTCACCTATACCTGCTCCATTTACATAATATGTTTCACTACCCTGAACAGGTTAATTCTGTTCTAAGTTCCAAACTTCTTTCACTTGGAAACTTATCATACGCTTTTTTCAAATCTACGAAAGCTAAATGTAGTCATTTATTTATTTATTTACATTCCTGTCTGGTTATATAAATATTGTCCGGGCAAAATTTTTCTGCCATGAATCTATTTCTGACCTTCCAAATTTTTACATTCTACATTCAAGTTATAAAGTTGAAAATTGTTTAATATTTGATTGTTATTTCTAGCTAAAACATGGAAGACGTGTAAAAAAGGATCCCCAGAAATGAATGAATGTCTAAAAAAGGCCATTGAAGAAGCGATCCATGAACTGGCTGATGGTAAAAAAATTATCTTGTTGTCGCATGTAAAATTTAAATTGTTGGCCCCCCAGCCAACAAAAACATTGTGCATATTTTATTAAAAACGGCCAAATGTAATTATTGTTTAAATTGTTAAGGTGTTTAGGATTTAGATCTGTTACGGAGACTAATTTGGAATGAAATGTTACTTTCTTTTTTTTTTGGAGGGTGGCCCAATGCAGTGCGACCTTACGATCTATCGTGCTATGCCCCCTGGATGCCGCAGGCTGCCCACAGCACCCAAACAGATTTCCCAGGCGAACAACGGCTACAACACCTCAATCAGGTTAAGATCCCTAAGGAATCCTAATAACCTGACGGGCTCCTAGGGAGGGTATATTCCCCTCCTCCTCCTGATAACTACCCAGGTTCTTAAATCTACTCTGAGTGGCAGCCTTGCAGTCTGTTAAGAGATATAATAAAGTTTCCTCCATCTCCCCACAGAATCTGCATGTGCTGACACTCTCCAAACTCAACTTCGTGACAGTTGCCCAGTGAGGTAACCCATAAGAACGTGAGTTTATTCTTACTCAGGCCGATCCAGGCCTCCGATCTCCGTTGGTTATATAATTTCCCAGGCAGATCTTGGCCTGCCGCAGTCCGGGGAGGAAGTTCCAGAGTTAAGACCTCTTTACCTCTTCCTCCTCCTTCCCTAAGTTCTTCCAAGAGAAACTGGTCGCCTCCACAAAAAGGTTCAGGTCCTAGGTGCGGGAATGTATTACCTATCTTTGCCAAAGCGTCGGCCATCACGTTCTCTTCAATGCCAACATGCCCTGACACCTACCAAAGGGTAATTTTATTCCTCCTGCCTGGATCATTAAGTTTACCTTGGCATTCCCAAATCATTTTAGAGCTGATGACAAAAGCGCTGCCTGGCTGTCGGAAAGGATTACAATTTCCTGATATCTATAACCCCTATCGAGGTTAAATTGAACGCATCTTCGACATTTTACTTAAACACAATTATTTAAATTAAAAAATAAAAAAAGAAAAAGAAATTACTTACGGTACTTACAATAATTCAGTATTTATTGGTTACATAAAATGTTAAACGAAACCTATATATCATTCTATGAATAGAAAGGTATATGTACAAACTCTTCCCATCTACGTGTACAAAAGTTAGAATTTTTGTGTTGTGATTGGATCCGCAAAGCTGTAAAAGCATCAGAGATATTTTCCGTGACAAGCCTGCTTCTTTTTTGTGGTCATCGACCTGTTTTGGGGCATTCGCCCGTCATCAAGGATGCTTTTTGTCAAACATTGTGATAACATAGATTTGCACAGAGCAAATTTTAGTTGATACATATTATCACATTGTTTGACAAAAAGCATCCTGATGATGGGCGAACGCTCGAAACCGGTCCATGACCACAAAAAGAAGCAGGTAGGAATTTTCTTGTATGAAATAAGTGAATAACTGAAATCGTAAAACAATATTTTTTTTATAATTTCAGGTAATCCATCGTTAGGTGTCTTGCCAATGGATCCATTCCATTTTGACGCCATTACTATCGATCAAGGCCATGGACCTGTCAGTATTAAACTTGATTATAACGATCTTGATGTAACTGGAGTGAAGGATATTGTCATTAAAGATGTTAAGTAAGTTTTTATAGTTGTATTTTTATAGTTTGTAAAAAAATAAAAAAAAGTATAAAATGAATTTCCTAAAGGCTATAAAAAAGATTTTTCGTCCTATATATACTCACTATAAGACAGGATTATTTCGGGCAGCTAATTATAAATTTTATAAGAATGGTCATTGAAACATGTATATAACTGACAAAAAATATTCAAATTTAATTTTTCACTTCTTTTTCATGATCACCATTTTAGGTTCATAAATCAGGACGTTCACAAGATTTGATTATTACTTTCTCTAACTCCCTAGTAAGAGGAAGTATTGTAATCGTGTCAAATTTTCAATATCGAATTTTCACCAGAAATATCCGTTTTGAGGTCCCCTGAATCCAAAAAAGTGATTTTTAGAAAATGATCTGTGAGTGTATGTATGTATGTATGTATGTGAACAGCATAGCTCAAAAACGAAAAATCGTAGAAAGTTTAAATTTGATATTCCGTTTGGGTATCACCATTAAAATCTTAATTTATAATATAATACAAGGTTAATTACACTTGACATATAGTATATTTACCTGCCATAAATGTGCATTTATTTATTAATTTGATATTAAAGTAATTATTAAAAAATAATTGAATTATAATATTCCATAATAATATATTATTAAAACAAAAAAAATTGACCTAATCAATTAAGCCTATAGCTTACTGAGCCTTAAACGAAGGGATATGAGGCTAATAGTGGGTTTACTAACAAGGCATTGCAGGCTGAATAGGCACATGCACCATTTACTACTTGCAGACAACGCATTATGCCGTTTCTGCAGGTCCGAGGAGGAAATCCCGGTAGACATCCTTTGTGAGTTTGCCGGACTGGCGAGAAAAAGGTTTCTTCAACTGAGGACGCCACGAGCTTCATGACGGAGCCACTTTCAGCTTTGCTAGGCCTGATTAAGAGAGCAAAGCTGAAGTATGCTATAAATCCAGGGGAACAACAATAGACCTCTCAATGAATGTCGCAGTGGAATGAGGCGTGGCCCTCCCCAATCTAATCTAATCTAATCTAAGCCTATAGCTTTCATTTCTGATCTTAAACCATTTCATTTCAGAATTAAAGTCCTTACAACTTTAATGCCAGAGTAAACCACCTTGCAATTTAGTACCCAGTATTAAATCGTCTCAAAATACAACAAGAAAAATAAATGAAAAATTAATAATTCCATTTTTTGTTTTGCCAGAAATGATTGGAAAGAGATGCACCTTGACACAATGATTCCAACAAAACTGGTTTTGGACGGAAAATACAAAATCGATGGGAAGATACTTATGTTGCCAATCAGTGGTGAAGGACATTGCAAAATTGTGTTCAGTAAGTATAATGGATGTATATGTTACACAATTCAACTTTTTTTTTCTTTTTATTCCGAACATAATGGCATTTCATTAATAAGTGCAATAGGTCATAAAAAAAAAGAAGCTTGATATATAAACAATCACATGACTTTCTTTGTCTTACTGCATATTGTCCTGACATAAATACAAAGGTCGTTGGGGAATAAATACCTATTATAACAACTCAGCTGAGCAGAAGCTAAGCTGTAGTAGTTATGTGTTTAGATGGGGTTCCTTGTAACGGAAAAACAGAGGTTTTTTTTAAACAAAGTATATTGATAAAATAATAAATTCTGTATTTTGTAAATTCAAATTTTGTTTAATAAACCATTATTATTATTGATAAATAAAGTTTAGTCTTGATAGAGACTGGTGGTTATCCTCTTGAGGGAAAGAGCAACCTTAGTTCCTCCCAAAGTTGAAAACGTCCTCTTGAGGGAGAGTGCGAGTTCAGCAGATACACAGTTCTTAAGTATATTGGATTGCCAGCGCACTAGGGCCGGCTGTTCTTGGCGAACTCGCTCGTGGATGGCTAGTGCAACTTGATATATATATATGTTTGTGGAGAGTTGAGGGGCGTATTCGGTACTCATCGGTAGCGTTCGGCTCTGCTCGGCTGGTGTATTGGGTGTTACATTGGATATTGTTTGTAGAGAGCTGGGAGGGCGTATTCGGTATTCATCGGTAGCGTTCGGCTCTGCTCGGCTGGTGTATTGGGTTGTTACAATACTTATTAACTTTGGCAGCAAAAGATGATTATATTCCAGCTCAGTAGAACGCACCAATTGAACGCTGAACCAACTGCGCATAACACTTCAAATTTAACAAGGAGTTGTTATATTGTACGCTTGTCCTTTCTGGAATATCACTAGCAGGACCAATATTGATTGTATTCAGTTTGTATACAAGTTTCTAAGGTTAGCAACAAACATGCCACAATAAATAAGAATTACTGATTTACATGAATCCTTGTCAAATGAACAAAGTGTACAAACTATTTTCTTCTCAAAATCCAAAAGTTTTTTGCCTTAGCCTACCTTAGCAGTAACCCGCTGTGCAGAAATATAATAGACTATGATATTGAGGTTCATGTAAAAGCATTGGAGAGTGAAAAAGCAGTCTTCTAAAGTGAGCATATTGCTAGGGGTTTCTTTTTTTTTTTTTTTTTTAATTAAAGTTTCCCCTTAATTGCCCTCACGCGTTAGTCTAGTGGCTAGCGCACTTGCCTTTCGTAAGAGAATTGAGGGTTCGATTCCCGTGAGGGCAAAGTCAGCGTTGACCCAGCATCGTGTTAAAAAGTAGGAGCTACAGTTAGTAGCGCCCTAGGTAGCGAAGGCCGGAACTAAACGGGAAGGTGGGAACTACGACGTGCTTGACACACGCCCCCTCCTATTCAAATTGCCGTCTGGTAGGTCTTGGCCCTTTATAGGCTGTTGCACCATAGAGTTCTTTTCCCCTTAATTTACGTAGAATCCTTAAATTAATATTAAGTAAATTGTAAATATGACAGGAAAGTTATTAAAAAAACTATACATATATATATATATATATATATGAGAAGGAGAGAGAATTAGAGAGAATGAATTTAAGAATAAGATAGAAATAAACTAAATTCTATACTGAACATTTATAATAAATAGAAACACACAAACTGCAAGGACTTTTACAGTTAAATAAGAAGTTAAGTAGCGAGATAATAATAAATAGCCAAGTAAGTAAGATAGGAAATAAGGTAGGTTGCTGACTGGATGTACTGTTGTAAAAACTGTGCTGAACTGTTCTGCTATCGCTCTATTTATATGAATCGAATTCTCCCACCCTAGTCTTCTGACCTAGGTGGAGAGTAATTAACGTTTTATTCTATTTATGTCTGCTTCTTAGCTCTTCGGATCCTATGATTATTTATGATTCAGATTCCATTACAATATATTTTTTTTAAATAAAGTGTTTTATGTCTATGGAGAGGCAAAATGATGTATAAAATACATAGCGCTGTTCTGTGGTTGAAATAAGAAGTATGATACTATCAGCGCTATCTATGAGAATGTTATAAAATTTCCATGAAGATACATACATATATAATGCAAACAGACAGACAATTCGCTAAAAAAAAACATTTTTACTTTCTCTTACTCCTAGTAAGAGGAAGTATTGTAATCGTGTCAAATTTTCGATATCGAGTTTTCACCGGAAATATCCGTTTTGAGGTCCCCTGAGTCCAAAAAAGTGGTTTTTAGCGAATGGTCTGTGTGTGTGGGTGTGTGTGTGTGTGTGTGTGTGTGTGTCTGTGTGTGTGTATGTATGTGAACAGCATAGCTCAAAAACGAAAAATCGTAGAAAGTTCAAACTTGATATTACGTTTAGGTATCACCATGGGATCTGGCGGTGCGTTATGTGTCAATATTCCTCAACCGGAAGTACCACTTTACTAGTTGTTTTTTTTACGTTTTTGCAATTTTCTCAAAAATGGCTCGAAGATTTTCTTTAAACTTGATATATCAACTACACATACAAAGAGCTACAACTTTTATTTGAAACATTTCTCCAGGAAAATTCATTTAAGGGCACTGCTGGGGGAGGGGTGGGGTTATTTTTCTCTAAAGTGCTATCACAGTTGATTATACAATTGTATCATCCAAACAAAATTAATTAGAAATAAATACATGGCCAAAATTTCGAGTTTCAAGAAAATTAGTAAACCGGAAGTGCGCTTTTCCTGAACAATTTTTTCAGTTTTCGACGAATCTTATTAAATTTGGTACACAAACTATAAAAGCTGTCAATTGATAATTTGGAGAACTGGTGTAAGAGAAAGTTGTGTGAGTGTTTCACACCAGATTTTTTTTTTCCATATTTATCCAACCACAAAATAGGAATTTCCTTTGCAAATTAATTATTATTTTTTTTTTATATTTGACAAGGTCACATATACTTTATATTACGACTGAGTAAAATGGTTGTAAGGTTATGTTTCTTTCAAGGAATAAAAAAAAAAGAAAAAAAAAAGTGCATTATATGTTATTTTAGTAAGTACAATAAAATAAAGAACTCATTTATGTTTAATTTAAGGTAGTTAAAAAATATTAAATGCATTAAGCCATTATTTTTATTAAATATTCCATTAAATAAATCATCATCAATTAAATTGTCCTGCTCCTCTACTTAAATAACATCCGGTTTATAATTTAATTGTTTACATCTATCAGCTATATATATTTTTTATTTTTTTTTTATTTTTACATAATCATTAATAGCTAATGGGTGTAATGATTTTTTTTCTTTTTTGTTTTTTGAAATTTTATTTTCTCTTATGATTAACACAATGACTGGCTGGTTTTTTTTCTCTCAGAATTTTTTTTCTTTAATTCGTTCGAATTTTTTTTAAATTCCTAAAACCTTTTCAAAGACTATTATTAAATAAATAAATATAAATTACTGTGTCTCTCTCTTTGTCGGCTTGTCCCATCAGCATCACGATAAAACCACTGATGGATTTTTTTTTTTTTTTTTAGCGGGGATGCTTCATTAATTAAAAAAAAAAAAATTACTATAGAAACATCATGACATCATGGTTATTACCCTGTTAGAAATTGCACATAAAACTAAATACAATTTTATAATATGCGCACCACACATGTCTTGAAAAGTTTTTTTTTTAAGTTGTAGAAATAAAAAATTCCAATCAACTTTTTCAATTTCAAATTGGACCACGTAATTTTTACTTTCTTTTACTCCTAGTAAGAGGAAGTATTGTAATCGTGTCAAATTTTCAATATCGAGTTTTTACCGGAAATATCCGTTTTTAAGGTCCACTGAGTCCAAAAAAAGTGGTTTTTAGCAAAATGGTCTGTGTATGTGTGTGTGTCTATGTGAACAGCATAGCTTAAAAACGAAAAACCATAGAATTCTCAAACTTGATATTCCGTTTAAGTATCACCATGGAATCTGACAGTAAGTTATCTGTCAAAATTCCACAACCGGAAGTACCACTTTACTAGTTGTTTTTTTTTTTTATTTTTTTGCAATTTTCTCAAAAATGGCTTCGACGATTTTCTTCAAATCTGGTATATCAACTAGACATACAAAGAGCGACAAATTTTATTTGAAACATTTCTATGGGAAAATTCATTTAATGGCACTTTTGGGGGAGGGGTGGGATTAGGTTTACATCTAAAGTACTGTTTCAGTTTATTAGACAATTCTATCATCTAAATAATGTTAATTAGAATTAAATGTGTTGTAGAAATTTCGAGTTTGAAAAAAAAAAAAAAAATCTGATAACCGGAAGTGCGTTTATTTTACCACTTTAATAAAATTTTTTTTTTTCACTTTTTCACGATTTTCTCAAACATGGCTCTGATGATTTTCTTGAAACTTCGTATATAAACTACGCATTCAAAAAGATGTACAACTTTTTTTTTGTAAAACATGTCTCTGAGAAAATTCATTTAAGGGCACTTTTAGGGAGGGGGTTGATGGGGGATCTAAAATGCTATCATAGTTGATAATACAGTTCTATCATCCAAACAAAATTAATTAGAAATAAATAGATAGCCGAAATTCCGAGTTTCAAGAAAATTAGTTTACCGGAAGTGGTTTTTACTGAACAGTTTTTTTTTTTTTTCATTTTTGACGAATTTCATTAAATTTGGTACACTAGCTATAAAATTTGTCAATTATAATTTATAAGTTAATAAGAGAAAGTTGTGTGAGTGTTTCACACCAGATTTCTTTAACTGATATTAGAGGAAGTATTACGATTATTTTAGATTTTCGAAATACACGGAAAAATGTAAAATTGCAGAAAGCTCAAACTTGGTTTTCCGTTTAGTTACTACCAACCGGAAACAGACACGGAAGATTTCGGGCAAATATCCATTAACCGGAAGTGCCAATTTACTAAATAATTTTTTTCAGTAATTTTCTCGACAACAGTTTCAACGATTTCCTTTTTAACTTGTAAAATTACGTACGTAAATATTTGCTATGAGCATCAATATTTTCATTAAAATTTTGGTGGTTTTTAATTTTGAACAGATGGAAAATTAATTGATAATTAATCAAGAATATAGATAATTACATTTTTTTATGCGGCAATTTAATTTATTAAGCAATTGCTATTACAATTTTTTTTTTTTTTTTTTACATTCTCTTTTACAAATAATAGTGAAAAGGATCGTGCCAAATTTTCGAAATTGAGTTTTTACCGGAAATACACGTTTTGAGGTCCTCTGAGTCCAATTAAGTGGATTTTTAGAAAATGGCCTGGATATGTATATGTGTGTGTGTGTGTGTGTGTGTGTGTAAAAAGAATATTTCAAAAATGAATAGTTGCAGGAAGCTTAAACTTAGTGTTCCATTTAGGTACCTCAATCGCAAGGTCCTTCGTGTCTGAACACGAAGATTTCGGGTAAAAATCCATTAACCGGAAATGCCATTTTACTGAATAATTTTTTTTCTCTCTCTCTCTTTCCTTTGGCTGTATGGTCCACGAAGGACCTTGGCCTCCTCTATCACCCCTCCCCACTCCTCTCTCACCAAAGCAATCCTTCTCCATGTCCTTTCTCCCCCACTTCTGATGTCCTCCTCTACATCATTCAGCCACCTAATCCTTGGTCTTCCTCTTTTTCTCGCCCCCCCCTCCTTGGATGCCCATTCATTATTTCTCTGGGGAATCTGGAATCTTCCATTCTTATTATATGCCCTAGCCATCTCAATCTTCCCCTCTTAATCCATCCTATTAAATCTTGCTCCTGGTTCAGCGCTCTTATTTCACTATTCTTCCTAATCCTGTACCTTTCTCCTTCTTTCACTGGGCCAAAGATTTTCCTTAGAATCTTCCTCTCCCAAAGCATTAAGCAGTCTTTCGTCCTCCTTGGTTAACACCCACGTCTCGCTGGCATACACAACCAACTGGCCTCAATATACTTTTGTAGACGATCAATTTTGCCTTCCTCGATACGTCTCTCGAAAAGTTAACACCTTCTGCAGTGCCCAGAAACACTTATTGCCTGCCGTTAACCTACCTTTTATTTCTGCAATTTTTTTTTTTTTTCAATTTTTTGTAATTTTCGCAAAAACTTCTCCAACGATTTCCTTTTTAACTTGTTACATCAATTATACATACATACATACACATGAAGAGTGCTACAACATTTATTTGAAACTTTTCACCGGGAAATTTCATTTCAGGGCATCTTTTTTGTGGGAAAAGTGGCGTTATGGTTTCCCACTAAAGTGCTATTTCAGTTTATTTCACACAATTTTATTATGTAAATAATATTAATTAGAATGAAATATGTTATGGAAATTCAGAGTTTAAAGAAAATTGAATGTCAGGAATGCGTTTTACTATAATCAGTGTTCAGTTTTCTGCTATTTTCTCTAAAACGGCTCTAAAGATTTCTTTTAAATTTAACATATCAACTACACATACAAAGAGCTACAACTTTTATTTGAAACATTTCTCCGTGGAAAACTCATTTAAGGATAGTTTTGGGGGAGAGGTGGGGTTATAGTTTCGTCTATATCTAATATAAATGTAATGGAATCGTTTGATGTGTGATTCTTGGAGTAGCAGATGTCTTGAAGAGGACGGAAGTTAGTTTGAGAGATTTTGGAAGTTAGTCCTCAAATTATTAAACGGTTTTTATAAAAATAAACTGTATTTTAACAATAATTTTTAAAGTAATAAATGGTAACTAATAACTATAAACTACTTAATAATAAATAGAAGATAAATTAGAATGATAAAATAACTAAACTAAAGTGCACAACTAAGAGAATGATAAGTTTGAATATAACTCGTTTGGTCGTAGATGATATAATAATCCTCTCGTCGTATATCATAGAGTTTATATATACTATTGTTCACACTCACACCAAGACATCTGTCTTAGTGTGCGGCCTTGTGCGACTTTCGTAGTTTGCTGACCTTATTTAGTGGCCATACTTATCGCGGTGCCTGCCTTTTGATGTGAGAATTGATGAAAAAAAGGCTTTGGTGTTTGTTTGGTTGACCGCGGCTGTCGGCGGCCAACAGTGTCACTGTTTTCACATTTTGTTAAAATAGCAGCTGGCTGGAACCACTAGTTGTAAATTATTTCTTTGGTGTACTTTGCCGATGTCAATGACTTTGCCATGTCATTACATAACTAAATAATATTAATTAGAATTATATAAATTGCCAAAATTTTTAGTTTTAAGAAAACCGGTTGACCTGGAAGTGTGACGTTACTGAATAGGTTTTTTTCCTGTTTTTTTGTGATTTTCTCCATAAATATGCCGTCGGTTTTGAACACTTAAGAATTGTAAGTATGAGGAAAATTTGCCATTTCGCAGTAAAAGAAAATTGTGTGGGTGTTTCGTACCAGATTTTTCTTCTTTTTTTCAACAAATTGTTGAAGTAGTTTTTTATTCATGAAAAATGGTTATTGAATGAGAAAAATCACTTGTGTATTCGTTGTAGAGAAATTCTTTACCTGCTGTTACCCATTATTCCACCACATTGTTTTTGAGTTTATTATTATTATTATTATACCGGTTGCCTAATGGCGTGTGACCTAAGCCTATATGGCTTTTATCCTCACTGATGCCTCCCATATCATCCCCTTAAATAATCGCCCCCGGTAGCTTACCGGTCAGTCTACAATATTCCAAGAAATCCTTAAACCTCAACTCGCCCAGGCAATCCTGCGAGATTGGTACCCTCTCAAATACGCGAAAACTAGTACCAACGAAACGGGGACACTGACATAAATAGTGATACACCGTTTCCCTGACACCGTCGTCGCAATTCTGACAAATGGGACTAGACGTCCTCCCTATGTTATAACGCAAGTCTGGTACTTATAAGCGGGCCTCAAACCCGCCAGAAAGGTGCTTCCATTTATTTCGTTGCCACGTGCTATTCAAGCATGGATCTTCTTGCTTCCCTCTTCTCTTCCACAGTCAACATAAAAAACTTGCAATGACCACACTATTGGCAGACCCAACAGCCTTATTATTATTATTATTATTATGCCGGGTACCTGATAGCGTGGGACTTAAGCCTATGGCTTTTATCCCCCCGATGCCCCCATATCTCCTTAACTAATCTCCCCCGGTGGCTTACCAGTCAATCTCCAATATTCCAAGATATCCTTGAACTCCAACTCGCCCAGGCAATCCTGCGAGACTGGTGCCCTCCCAAATACGCGAAACCTAGTCCAGCGAAACGGGGACACTGGCATAAATACTGATACACCGTTTCCCTGACTCCGTTGTCGCAGTTGTGACAAATGGGACTAAACGTCCTCCCTATGTTAAACAAGTGACTAGAGACACCCAAGTGTGTCCAGCCACTACCTCCACCAAGGTCCTCAGACCTATCCTACTGAGGGACAGGAGGTACTCCGAAACTCCCTGCTTAATTCCTTTTATAAATCTCTTAGCTTGGAGGCACCCCTGCGTGTCCCGCCAGCATTTCTCCAAGACTCTCGTCTCCCAAAGTCTAATCTGTTTGTCGCAAAACCTCTTTGTGACGGCAAGGGCTGGTTCAGGACCACAAAATGGTAATGATGATCCCTCCCTAGCCAACTGATCCGCCCTCTCATTGCCCTCTATTCCCGCATGTCCGAGTTTCCAATAGAGACGCACCTTACCCCTCCGAGCCAGCGCGTTAAGCTTTCTCCTACATTCTCCCACTAGTTTCGAGCTCCACCATGGCTTGCTCAAAGCCCTCAGTGCGGCCTAATTTTTTTAGTTTATACTCAGCCATTAGTTGTTCGAAATGGGCCACCAATAAGCACAAACAGATCCTTTTTGTCCAGTTTTCATCGAATGCACTCTTTACAGAATTAGGACGGATTTCTTCTCAGTCTTCAGAAATTCAGTCTTTAAGTTCTTCTATGCTGGGGACAGGGCTTAGGTTGTCATAAATAATATTTTTTAGGCCACCTCAGAGGAAGATATTTATAGGCGTCAGGTTTTAGCGCGTACGGGCCACTGTATAGGAAGCGTGCTTGCCAATCCATTTAGCCCGGTAAGTGCCATCTAGATAACGCCTTACGATCCTCGCATTATGTGCTAGGACATCCATCTTGCTGAAAGCACATCATTTGCTGGCGTACTAGTGGGACATTTTCAAGCAGATCTGTAAGAACTTCACACTTAAAATATGGAGATTCCTGTCTGCGTTCAATGTTTCATTATAAAAGTATGGATTACAAAGTAATCTATCTGGCCGCATCACACATTTATCGAAATATTGGCTGCGTGTCCCATATACAATATCTAGATTTTCATCTGCTCATATTTGGAAGTTTCACCTATTAGTAAATTTATATTTATCACTCCATAAAATATATTTTGATTTATTTTAAAATAAACATTGTACAATCAGAAGGCACCTCCATTTACTATAAAAAAAAAATATAAAATAAAATAATATTTTATTGTCAGATATTTACATATTTACAATGTTAAGTGTGCCAGATTTTCATCTTTACCACTTCACCAAATTCTCTATCACATGTATGTAGATAATTCACAGTGTGGTGCTGGGAAAAATGACAAAGAAAAAACCCAGCTCTATAGTATGTGGTGGGCATATTGTATTTTTAATTCTCTTATGTTTAAAATGACAATTTGTATTGTAACATCCTACGTTTTTGATTGTGTTATTGTCACTATAAGCTGTACTAAGAGTTAAACTCTTCGTGCAAGAGTTTAATTGGGGTGTATCTGGGAGCGTCAATGACAAACCTTAAAACTTATTTTGCACCCTTTGCAATTTCTTCAGGTTGGTCTCACTCATTATACTCCAACATGGAGCAGCATAGGTTAGCACAGGTCTGACCAGAACCACTTGTACAACAGTATCTTATTGCCAACACTCAGTGTAGAATGTCTATTTAGGAGAGGGAACAGTTGGAGTATGAGAGCTATAGTTCTTTGGTGTGGAGTGGAGCACAATAGTTCTTTGAACTATTGTGTTTATGTGTGGAGTAAATGTTAATGATTTGTCTAATGTGACCCCCAAGTACTTGACAGTGGGGGGCCCATTCTATTGTTCTGTTACCTATAGTTATCTGTTTCCATAAAGTCGGTCATCTTTTGGTCAAAAATATTGCTTGGGTTTTTTCTGTATTTATTTTAATTTTCCATTTATGGAGGTATTTTAATAGCTTATGGAGATTCTATGTCAGTCTGTTAGTGATTGTGTCCGTTCGCCAAGACGACACATACAAGGCTGTGTCGTCTGCGAAGAGAGACAACAAAACATTGTCTTTAACTGGTATGTCATTAAGGAAAATAGTGAAAAGTGCCGGCCCAAGGACAGAACCATGAGGAACTCCTGATACTAGACCCCCTTCTGTCAGAGAGAATATCACCTACTCTCTTCAGAGAGGGTGGAATTGGCTCTTCAGCCTACGCCACTGCGACACCCCAAGGATCTATTGTGGCACCCCCCGAGTTGGAGACCCTCCCCCTATCCTGTCCTTAACCGGACTGTGGAATTGGAGGGGGGCTCCCAGGTGGTCAGTCAGAGCACCTGCCATCAGAGCACCATCTCGAGTCCTGCTTGCCTTAAAAGACTTAATAGGTCCGAGAGAGGGCCCTGGCTGAGGCTTGTTGGCACCAGCTTCTCTTTACCAAAGAGGCGGTACCTTAGCCAGACCAGCCCCTCGCACTGACATACTACATGCAGTGCCGTCTCCTCTTCCTCCTGACAAAACCTACATAGGCTATCCGTTGCCAGGCCCATGCGATGCATGTGCTTATTTAATCTACAATGGCCAGTGAGAACGCCAACTGCTATCCTTATGGCCACCCGGCCTAATTGGAGTAGTTCCGCAGTTAGCTTGGGCGAGTGGCTATGGATAAACGTTTTCGCCTGCCTCTAGCCTGGAGTTTTGACCCACCATTCCCTTGATCGGTCCTGCATCCATAACTTAATGGATGCACTCCTGAGGCATCTTGAGACACCACAGAACGGCTCCGGCCCGATAAGTGCTCTCATTGAACCCTCCCGGGCCAGGCGGTCCGCCGCCTCATTGCCTCTGTAACCCGAGTGCCCAGGTACCCAAACCAGGAAGACCTTATTATGGCTACTAATTTCCCTGAGTGCACTTAGGCAGTCCTACACCAGCCTTGAGCTGATCTCCCACGAGTCAATTGCCCGCAGAGCAGCCTGGCTATCCGAATAAATGACGACTCTGGAGTTATACACTCCCCGTCTTCTTATTTCGGCGGCGCAGATAATAATCGCGACTAGCTCCGCCTGAAAGACCGTAGCTAGCCTTCCCAGGCTCACCGAGATATTACATCTCGGTGAGCCCCGTACACGCCGTCTCCCACTCCATCTTCCATCTTGGACCCGTCCGTGTACCACATAGATTCGTCTATAACCGGCGGCCCATTCTTCCATGCCCCTCTGTCTAATATCAAGACTTTGAAGGGTTTTTGGAAGTCATACCTAAGAGTCATTATGTCCGTAGGCAGGCCCAAGATCGGGTCCGCCTCCAGCTCCTCCCATATAGTAACAACATACCGGTATGTTTTCTTTCGTTGAACTTCTCGGTAATATTGTCAACCAGTCGAGGCAACTGCCCTGTGGCAGAAAGAATGACCCTTCCCGGAAGCCAAACTGTTCATTGATGAGAATGTTGTTCAGGACTAAGTGCTGATTGATGAATTTTTTCAGCCACTTTACTGAGCGTATTTAGCAGACTGATGGGTCTGTAGCTGCTCAACATTCCTTGTACTAGGAGAACCAGAAAGTAATAAGTACTCGTATAGTATCGTTTGGATTATTTTTTTTCTATCTGGCGTACTTTCAGAAAAGTGAGTGGCGCCTGTCAAAATTGTCACCCTGTATATAATTATGTGTGTGCATAGAAATATAATTTAATCAATAAATGTCGCACATCCGGTAAATCGATTTTCTTCAAACTCAAAATTTTGGTAACACATAATAGTTATTTATCAAACTAAGTAATTGAGTAAACTAAGTGCTTTTTTAACACTCGAGTTCAGGTATTGCGCAGCGATTGTGGCAATAGAACGAAAGCGTAAAAATACCTTAATAACGTTTTGAATATTAGATAGATAGATAGATAGAATTTTTATTTACAAGTTATTTACATATAATATATACAAACTTTGGAAGCAGGAGTAAAAAATGCACATAGCATTTACACCCTCCAGTGAGTTTAACTGTAGACAAAGTTTAATTAATTACAATTATCCGGAAAAAAGAAAAGAAAAACCCAATGACTTTAATTTTTGAATATTAAATTTTTTCTGCAACCATATTTAATTGGTTCTTAATTTATATGAAATAAAATTATATGAAAAGTTACAAATACTGAAAATGTAATTCAATAAGTAACGAGACAAATCGCTGTAGTTCAGAAACGGTTTGTTAATCAATACAATAGTTTCAGTGCGTCAAGTTGGCATCCTTGTACTTAATTTCTCATCAGCTATTCACGAGTATTTGGTAAGCATAACCTCAAATGTAATAAGTTAACAATGGTGAGTCCGCTCGTGCATTGCATCTAGGAAGAACAACGCTCAGTGATTAGATTTTTATGTTGCAGAGGGTATCAAAAGTAGTGAAATCCACGAAAGAATGTTGGAAAGTGTACGGGAATAATTGTTGAAACCGTTCGAACGTAAATGGGTAAAACAGTTTAAAAGTGGCCGTGTAAATGTCTGTGACTTTTCTCATTCACGAATCTCGCATTATCGCGTTAATTCAGAACAAAAGGGGTATTACTGTTGAACTGATATCTGTTCAACACGTGCACGTGAGTATTGGAACTATCCATAACATTATTCAGAAAAAGCTGCAGTACAAGAAAACTTGTGCAGATGGATTCCAAGACAACTTACGGAAGCCCACAAAGAAATCAGGTTTCAAATCAGTCAACCGTTGAAAGAACGATGTTTAATTGAAAAAGAATTTTTCATTAGAATTGTAACAAATCATGAAATTTTGAGACACCATTTTTGAGCCGGAGTCTAAGCGTCAAAACCTTGAATGGAAGCATTCGGGTACTCCCACTCGAAACAGCAAGACCCAGCCGTCTGCAGGTAAAGTCATGCTTACAGTATTCTGGGATTCGGGGCTTATTATTTTTAACGAACCATCAACAGCCAGTATTACAGTGATATGCTCACAAAACAAAGTAAGGCCCTGCCATTCGAACGAAACGTCGTGGACTCTTGACTAAAGGCGTGATTTTGCTTCATGACAACGCGCGCCCACACACGGCACATTTAACACAAGTAACACTTCAAAAAGTGGGGTGGGAAATCCTTCCACATCCAAACCCCCCCCCAAAGTCCCCGGCCTCGCCCCATCGGACTTCTATTTGTTTAGACCCCTTTAAGAGGCTCTGCATGGGATTCATTTTCAATCCAATGAAGAAGTTAAAAGTCACCTGATATACACAAATTAGAAGAACGATGGGACAAGTGTATAAATGTTGCTGGGGACTATGTTGAAAAGTATCCAAAGTTTTGTAATGATTAAATAAATCGTTTTTGAGCTACAGCGATTTGTTTCATTACTTATTAAATGACCTTCGTATTTTAATTCAAATCACATACTTCTTCACTCTATAACCTGCTCCATTGGTATAACCTCAAATCTGTTGTATCTGGGTTTTGTTTTGATCTTGGTTTCGCGTATTGCCGCTAGATGTCGGTGCTAGTTAGAGTTGAATAATCATACTTTATTATACTAATAAGAAAAAGTAATAGCTGCAGGGGCGGCTCTAGCTCGTGTAGCGCCCGTGTGCAATGAAACCCTGGCGCCCCCTAGGCCTGACCCACCCCCCCTGCGGCTATAACTATTAACTCTGCCGTCGTAACAAGAAAGTTTTTTCATATTCCAACAAGCTATTTTATAAGTAGGTATAGCTTACAGTATGGTATTAGTTACGGCCTTTCTTCTTATGACGGCAGAATAACACTCATTGTTTTTATGCCTGTAGCACATCTCTGTTGCGAAACTAAGCGGCGAACCGCGATAGTTCATGTTTCGTCTTGTGTTTTAAGTTTTATGGACAGCGAAATAGAAGCGAAATGTATCGAATTTCTGTTTCGCTGCCCATAGAACTTACAACACAAGGCGTAACTCTATCGCGATTTTGCCGCTCGAGTTCCGCAGCGGAAGTGTGCTACATTTTAACCTCTTCTTCCCTAATATTATTATTATTACGCACACTCTTAGCCACCGTACCAAGCGCATAGCGCCAAAACCGGTGCCTATGGTCACTTAGCCTTATCTACTAGGTAGATAAGTTCCCGTCCCTGCCACTGGGAGGCGGACCTCTACTTGTACGTCTAGTCCTTCTTATCACTGCGACTTCTTGAGCGAACTCGACAAAGTCTTCGAACTTCCTTGCATTCGTTTCCAGCTCTTTACATTCTCCCGGCCAGTTCCCCCCCCTACTTATCAGCTTGAATTCCATATGGATTCTAGCCTCGTCGAGGAGAGGACACCGGAAGAGAACGTGGTGCACCGTGTCCCGCTGACCGCATTCACAATTTGGGGAATCTTTCAATCCCAAGTCGAAGAGCTTAGAATTGAACTCCCCGTGCCCCGTGAAATATTGTGTAACGGTCTGGGATAGCCGCAGCCATCGCATCGACAGTCTGTGATGCAGATTTGGAAAGAACTCATAAGTAGTTCTTCCTGTCTCTGCCTCGTCCCAGCGTCTTTGCCACTTCCCTATCTCATACTCTCGGATCGTTTTCTTTGCGAGAGCAGGAGGCATCTGACTGGACAACTCCCGACCATCAAGGACAATCATGTCCCTTTTTTGGTGTTTGTATCTTAGGGCCCTCATCTCTGCTTGGAGATCGAGCGGCAACACTCCAGCAACCACCGGTAAGGAGGCCGTGGACGCCGTCGCATAGGCCCTAGTCACCGAGCATAAAATAGCTCTCTGCATTCTTAATAGAATGCCGCTGTACGACCGCATGTCCAGCTTTTCAGCCCAACAGGCAGATGCGTACGTTGCGACATTCTCAATCACGCCCCTGTAGATGGTCAGAGCCACACCAGTCTTCAGTCCCCACTCTCCACGGGCTACTCTTTGGATCCCCTGGTATAAGTTTAGGCATCTAGAGGCGACCCGCTGAATATGGGGCTTAAAAGAAAGCTTCCAATCCAGGAGCACGCCCAGATACTCGAACTGGGTTACGTGGGCTATTCTTTGTTCGTCCACCCGGATCCAGGGTGGACGACTGGGATGAAGCTTGCCTTTCATGAGCATCACTTTCGACTTCTCAAACGAAATCTGCAGCTTTTCCCCTTGACACCATCTTTTTATTAGAGACACAGCTGT